>VYZP01008188.1:167468-224342 GCA_013400635.1 Hypocryptadius cinnamomeus | reverse complement strand
GCTTCTACATGGACCATCCACTGTGCCAAAGGCACTGCCAGCAAGGTGACACACCCTTCTCAGTTCTGTTCCTGCACTGTCTGTCCTCAGGTGGTCCCACCTGGTCTGAGCTGTTCTGCAGGGCACTGCCAACAAACCAGGTCATCATCCAGTCTGTCCCACCGTGGAACTGTCACCACCAGCGGAGAAACACCAGCTCACACCAGCTGCAATACTCGCCCGAGGTTCCAATGCACTCTGACCCTCTTGCTACCCACAATAACTGCGAGATAGACATTAGGTCTGCCACAAATTTCCTCCCTGCCTCTGCTGCGAGGGCCCTCAGCTCCTCGGGGCATCACTGCCCGGAGCGCACTTGCTGAGCAGTGCACTCCAGAGGACATTGCACTGCAATGACACTTGTTCCCTTCAGCTGTTCTCATTCTCTTCCCAGGGCTTTTCTTTCTCTGCTGGATCTCCAGGAGGGAAGGAGCAGCCACAGAAGAGCTGGCTCTGCTCAGCAGGGCCTCTGCTCATTTCCTGAGCACTTTTTGACACGTTCCGTTTGTGACCAAGCTTGGGCTGGGATCCCAGCTGATATTTTAACTTCAGCCACTGTAAATAATTCCCTGACATGCACTCCGCCTGCATTTTGGCACTTCTGCTTGTGTACAGCATTTTAAATTATTTTTTTAAACGTTTCTTAGCGTTCTCTGTGTCAGCTCTAAAGAAGAAGATGGCATCTTGGTGAAACTGCCTGATCCTTGGTGAAGTCTAGAGATACCAGATTGGTTTGACAATTCCATGCATAAAAACAATCACATTCTCTACTTAACAAGAGACAGATAAAGTGTTGTGCCATGTTCTTGGAGATGTTTACAGGACAGAGAATACTGGAACAACCACATGGCTTCAAACCAGGGAGCGATCAACATGAGGAACCTTGTTTCAGCAGTCATCAAGACCAGAAACTAAGCAGTCTGTAAACAAAAAGGGATGTAAAAATCCTCTGTTGTGGGAGTCAATAAGAAATTTTACCCTCTCAGGCTGCTTATTCCTAAGTCTTCTCAGAGTTGACTTATGCCTTAAGACATCAGAATTCCTCACTGAGCCTTGCAAAGCACTTAATAAGTATTTATTTAGCTTATGCTTATTTTTACATATTCAGCCAGCTCCAATGGGAAAATAAGTGTGTTAAGAGTTTATCAATTCATTGCTAAGAAATCATCCAGTCTGGATTCTGCTTAACAAGTGAGAGAGATCTTGCACTTTCCTCAGTGTTTTTATGTTTCTATCATGCCTGTGATGGATGAGAATGAATCCTCTCATACAGAGTACAGATGGATACAGACCACCTGGTCTCAGCCTTCAGGTTCCCACACGGTGCAGGCGACAACACTGAGAAACAGCACTGAAGAGGTTAACAGGCATTAGCCTTCCCCTCACAGCCACCTTTCCTGGCCATCACAAGGAGGATTAGATTCTCTGGAAACACAGATTCCACAGCAAAAAGCAATCAGAAGTGCTGCACATGCCTTTCACTGGGTATCATCCATCCCAATGCCTTAACCATTCATCAGGGGTCCTTTCACAGCATATAAGAGTTGTGCAGACATCTGAGGCCTCCTTCCAGGCTCTCCCTTCTCCTGGGGCTTGATCTGAGGGCAAAGAGTGGAAATTCAAAACAAACAGTAAACAAAACCAAGCTCTCCTAAGTGTAAGCCGCACATTTGTTTGGAAGATTCTTGGCTAATTTTACTTGCTGTTTCCTGCTCACTCTGGAATCTCTTTTTCCTTCTTTTTTTTTTCTTCCCTGACTTGGTTACAAGAAAAACAAAGGGGAGTGGGGGAACCCAGAAAAACATTAAAGGGAAAAATATATATACACTCCCTGAAGAATCTCTTGTCCTATGTCAGGGGTCTGCCCAGCTCTGTAACTGTAGAGTTAATGGACATGCCAGGGGAGTATTTTCTCCTCCTGCTTGTCCATCAGGTGGCAAATCCCTTCAAACACTGCTGCTTCTTCCAGATCAAGTAGGTAGATCTGTTTATGGATGGCCCGAGCCTAAGTCCCAAACATCTGTAGGACTTGGCTCCAAGTCAAGGTCTGATCTGAGCTATCCTAGAAACTCCAGATTTGTCTGGCCCCAAAGTTGTTGGCCATCTGCAGAATGGAAATACGAGTGGAAACCTGTCATCACAAGATGGGGGGAATTGGAGTGAATTGTAGGCAGGCTACTTTAAGCTCTTCAGGATGGTTCCCAACTGGCAGAAAATTAGCTTAGCTGCAAGAATCAGCAAAACCACATTGGGTTCACATCACCAAAGATTCTAGCCTTCTTCAGAAAAATTCATGGCATTCCAGGGTCTAATGGACAGCTGAGAGAAAACTTGCTATTCATTAAAATTCAGCAGTTTTATGCTTTCAGGTTAGAGTGGGAGGATATTCCTGGTACCCATGAGAGAGCTCCAGGAAAGCCTCCAACAAGCTCGAATTCCTGACACCTGCACCAGGCACATCATCTGAGCACTCAACCCCGGTTGTGCTCACTGTTTCTCCAGCAGAGAGCAAATAGATTCACTTCCCCAGAAACTGAAAAACCCAATTTACAGGACATTTCTTTGTACATCATCAAGAAGCAAAGAAATGCACAACCCCCTCCTCTTGGATCAGTGGCATGACTTGAGGACCTGTCAAACAGTCTGTGCCCATGAAACATTTCCTTAAGGGGATTGTAGAGGAGAAAAGAAGGCTTTTGAGGCAGCTGTTTTTAAGCCAGGACAGTGCCAATCACAGTGTGTTACTTCCAGTTTCACTCAAAGGTCAAAGCATTTTGGTGTCACCTTTTTCATATCTCCTAAAGCTTGTACTGTCACGGGTGAAACTGTCACAACCTTCATGTCTCCTAACCCACATTTTTCCATGATGGGAAGGATTATTTGAATGAGGATTCTCTGACACTAAAGAAAATCTCTAAGGTCAGACTGCCTTAAAATAAATAAACAACAAAGCAACTAACTATACAGGGTGACTCTCCGTTAATGCTATAGTTGTTTGCACAGTTGAGACATAATTAATGTACAGAGTCAGGAAGAAAGGTGCCTGTCATTGAGCTGTCATTGAAGTGAAAGCACAGACAGAGGCAGCAGTGTTGAAAATTGAAGGGAATAGAGTGTGCAATGATTTTTTTCCAGGGGTGAAGGGCAAGCCAGCAACATATCAATGCCACTCTCACAGGCCTTCCTGGATGTCCTTTACTACATATTTCTGTGTCAATAGCTTCTTTCAAAGTTTGGTCACCAACAAAGAAGTGCAACTGTTTGGTCTGCCTTGGCATTCTGTTGCTCATGGGTTCTGGAGGAGAGTCTTAACTGAGATCTTTAAAGTACCTAAGCCTTGCAGAAGTTATCATAAGCTGTTTTTCATTATCCCTGATTCATCAGCAGGGAAACTGAGGCAGCAGGAGGTAATATACAACACAGTGGTAGATGAGAAGAGAATGTCTTGCCCCAGACTTCCAGCCGTTTGGCTTTGCCTACCAGACAATGTTGGATCCTGGGTAAATAATGGAGCTGTCACACCCAAATGTTATTTTTAAACTGCGGGTATTGGGTTTGGCACAAACTCCAGCAAAGCACAGCATGACCAAGGGAGTCCTGAGGAACAAGTGCCCTGCACAGATGGAGCTGCTTTGGGGAAACCTTGTTGTTGTGCTACATTTATGCAATCAGCTGAATGGCAGCCCAGGCCCCAACCTGTCAGCAGCACCAGAGCACAGGGAGAGCCCAGATGGGAAGGACATGGCAGGGAAGGACATGGCAGGACGGAGCAGTTGGCTCCACCAGCCACCACCTCCTGCACCCTGGTGCCCTGGCCCAGGCCGCGCCAGTCAAATCCATAGGGGGGCAGCAAACCCTTTGCAGTCATGGGTCTACATTCCCAAAATGATCCTCTTCCACGCTCGGTCCCTGAGCAGCTGGAGAGCCCCCCACACACAGCACCCTCTGGAAGGTCAGCATGGGCTCTGCAAGCTCGGGGGAAGGGAGATGGGCCTCCAAAGTCTCTTTGAGCTCACATGGATGGCCAGCTCAGCTCAGCAACCCAGCTAGGGGGGCATGACTTGTGCCTGAGCCCATCAGTAGGGCTGGCAGGGCTCTGGAAAAGCAGACAACACACAGCTAATTTCAGGTTTTGATAGGAAAACCTACACTTCCATCTAAGACTGCCAGAACCCTTTTGTGTGTCAATGGATGCAGACTCACTTTAGAGATTTGGGACATGCAGGGTCCAAGGTGCTTTTACAATTGCACTGGTATGTAACAGCACAGGGACAGCCACACTGGCTCAGCACAGAGGACCCTCTAGCTACATATCCAGCTTCCATGGTGGTCAACAACAGGAATGGAGGAAAGGCCATAAGAAAAAAAGCACACGTGGACTTACTCCACCCCCAGGATGCTCCCCTGCCTCCAGAGGTACACAACTTCAGTCAAATTTATGGTTCCCCATGTCCTCATGCTCCCCTCTCACAGCTGCAGCTTTAGCAGAAAGCAAACCTGAGTTTAAGAAAGGGGCCAGAACTTACATTTAGTCTGTGTAGACAGAGCTCAGATGCAGAAGTAGGCAAAATTGTACCCCAATGAGCATGAACCCCTTGTCAATTATAACTAATTAGCCCCTTAGTGACCTTGAATCTCAGGCCACCAACATTGCTTTGAAATCCACACTAGCTCTGCACCCTCCCCTCTCTCCCAGATTTCTGGTGAAGCATCTCTAAAAATTTACTTTCGTGCTATACTCAGTCACCCAAAAAAACTGAGACCAACTTGCTCTCTGGACAGGTCAGGGAGAACAGACTAGAAAGGCACACAGGTGACTTACCCAATATCCCACAGGCAGCCAGTGGTGAAACTGGGATTAGCTCTAGCATTTTCCACTTCTCCCCTCCCAAGCTCCAGCCCTTTCCTGCCTGATTTTCATTCTCCACCCAGCTGTCTTTACTGAACAGTGCCTTTTAGGCAGCTGTCAGGTTTGGATGAGTATCTCCACTCCATCAAATGGGCTGTCCCCCTTTGTGCTGTTAACCCTGATTTCCCACTGGAATGAACAAAGTAAAGCAAGACAGATAGCTCCATGACAGCTGGATAGGAGTTCACCTCTCCCTGTCCCTACTGGAGACAATTTTTCTCCTCCTTTTCCCCTCTCCACTAACAGCTTTACTAGAGACCCTTTTTTCTTCAGCTCTCTCCAGAAAAAAAAAAAAAAAAAAATTCCTTATTTTCCCCTCTATCCTAAAAATAGAGCTGGGACTTCCAGGTCCTAATCCCTCCAACAACCCTAGAGAGTGGTGGATAGGTGACAAACAGGTCAGCCCTTGTTTTTACTTTCCTCCTTAGAGAGAAAAAATAAAAAACTTTAAAAATCAGTTCTACCCATTCCTTTAAGCTGCTCCATTCTTAACACAGACATTTCCCCTTCCTCAGCCCCTGAGCACCCTCTCTGCTTGCCTCCACTAATAACATCCCAGACTAAACAACTCCATCCCTCTTTCAGTGGTTCACCTGGCTGCCCTGGCTACTGCCTGCCTGAGCTCAGGGAAGAGACACCAGTTGCTAAGCTCTACACAGCTCCCAGAGGGGTGGGGGAAAAAATAGAATCCTGGGAAGTGAAAAGAAAGGAAAAGGGAGAGGATTTGGTAGCAGGTTAAGAAATGAACATGCAGGTGCAGGGAGATGCAGCCCTAACTGATGAGGGTCTTATAAAAAGACCTCAACCACGCTGGCTTTTAGCAGGGGGGTGCCTGCCATCCCCAGATTTATCTCTGCAGCAATAACCTATCCAGACACACCTCCTTCTCCCTTTTACCTTGCAACAGCACAGAATCCTTTCCTCAGGATCCCAAAGAGCGAGGTTTAAAAAGCCTTCTGTCTGGCCTAGCTGTCAAATGCCCAGGACAAATGTAGAAACAGAAGGGAGACTGCCTGATCCCAACACAAACCTCTGTGATCAGTGCTGCAGTGTGTCAGACTAAATGATCAGACTTTGTGATCACTTCTGGCCATGAGGATGAGCACTGAGGGAGGTGATGGGAATCCATGAGAAAGCCTGCAAAGCGTTTGCCTGATGATACCTGACTTGAAATTCTCCAAAACTTCACAAGCAGAAAACTGCCCTGAGAAACACTAAAACAACAAACCCTGAGCTCTAAAGTTTATATAGCAAAGGTAGTGCTAGATAAAATTTTCCTTGGTGTTACTACGTGTGGTGAAGAATGAGACCAGCTACCTGGTGGATGGAGAAGAAAACAGGTTTCAGAACTCAGCTGTGACAAAACCTGGGGTTGGATCCAAGAGGAGGGCTGTACAGAGTCCTCTGCAGGAAAGGAAGTTTTATCAAGGTCTTTTCTGTCTGCTCAGAAGCTGGTTTCGATTAAAGAATCGCCACCAGCTCCCTTGCCTTACCCCAGTAACACAGAACATACCATCCCTGTTTCCTTCCCTGCCAGCTTGCTCTAATAAAAAGCAGAATTGTGCCTGAAAAGCATGTTGCTCAAAGATGGCCCTGCCAAGCAGTCCAAGAGATGCTCTCGCCAGCAGCCAGTCAGACACACACACACACACCCCAATCCCTCGCTCGCCTGTAAACAAGACAGATCGCTTCCTCAGCTGCTGTATAGGAACTGCAAGCTGCTGTAGGAGAAACCTCTCTCCTCCTGGGTTTTACTGCTGTGTGCAAGGTGATCAGGGAGGGCAGGCATAGCTGTCCTTGTACATCTGAGGTCGTGATACCTCCTGGTCTGTGAAAGCTTTCCATGGAGACCAGTGTTTTAAGTTCAGATGCTAGCATTTGAATGACTTCCCCTGAATGACCATGCAAGTCAGCATCAAGCAGAGGCCACCCCAGTGGCATTTATGTGACACCTGGCAGTGTCACCCCAGTATTAGAATGACACCACAAATGATGCAGCAAGACCTTCCCATCATATGAAGCAGGCTTAGTTAAGCTAAGCACTTAAAATGTCATGCTTCTCAGACACCAGCTATTTAACACATTTATTATACCAAGAATTACAAAGGGGCTGAAAGGAAAGTGAGGGATGGTTTCCTCCAGGGCTCTCCTGAGTAACTACCAGCAGAAAGTCTTTGACAGAGTCAGATAGAGCAAAAGCCTTGACAACAGCCATTTCCACCATGCTGCAAGTTTACAGCCCTGGGTTTAACATTTGAAAACCATTCAGCAGCATCTGCCAGGGAGAAAAGAGGAACGAATTGTGCTGAATCCAGACCCGATGACACTGTAATGCATGACAGCAAATCAACGAGGCAGAGAACAGCCTCTAAATTATTTGTAGCAATATGGGACACGAACATGAAGCAGGACAACCGAGTGGCACGAGACCTCCCTGGTGAGGAACACCTGCACAGACAGCAGCAAGCAGCAGCAAAACTTGGCAGAACAATGAGTGCTCCCACCCCAGGCAGGCAGAAGGAGAGGAGAAGACTGTGAGCTGTGTACACTCTCAAGCACTGCTGCCAGCCCAGAGCAGTCTGCTCTCTCCAGTCACCAGTGGAGCTAGAGCCACTTTGGCAATGCAGAAGAGATGCTCTAGGAGCACGTGCCAGCTGCACAGCACACAGACAGACTCACAGAACCTGCATCCTTTCACTCAGGGCAGCCAGCAGCTCCTTGTCCCTCAAAGGCCACCAGCAGAGGAGAAGCTGCCCATCACCTGGAGGTGGGGACAATGGCTAGGAGGGGCAGAGGCTTGTGTGCAACATATTGGCAGTGCTAGGCAACACCAAAACCAGCATAAAACAAAGAATCAGACAATTTGCTCTGATCTACACTCCTGCAATGGACCTCAGACCCATGGCAGGCACAGCCCAGCCATGGCCAGCTGAAGGCTAAGGGAGGAAGGTCTGGGCAGCCCAACTGCAGAGGCTGTGGGGGAGCCAGAGCAACCCTGAGAAATTGTCACTTCTTTCCTTTCCCTCCAATCCTTTCCGGCTTCTCTCCCCCCTTCTCATCAGGAAGCATATCTCAGTGGTCAGGAACAGATCAAAGCCCTCCGTCCAGCAAGCCAGCTCTCCTCCTGTGGGACAAGCCCCAAGGAACACTGCAAAGGGCATTTTCCCCCTCCAGCCACCCTCTGCTGCAAGCAGGCAGAAACAGTGGCTCTTCCCACTCTTTCATATCCCTGTTTGATTTTCCTTACTCTGGTTCTCAGAGCTTGAAGTCAGTGGATGGTTCATTAAAAGAGAGGGAAAACAAGCTATCCCAATGCTTGAATGGCTTTACAGCGAGACTCCCTTGTGGAAAGCATGACTGAACATATGAGAGGTTTTTTAATCTAGCTTTGAAACATAGGTGAGGGTTACACCCTGGGTTTTATTATACTGCCTGTAGCAAGGCATGTTCTAGGGAGCAATCTAGGTAGTTTATAGGTGCCTGGTCAGCGTTGCCAGTTCCACCCGTCCAAATGTCACAAGACATGTTCAAAACACAGAGACCAGCTTTAAATAATCACAAGCCCTTTATTATTTAAAACCCCAAAAGACAGACCTTCCTTTCTTTGCCATCTGTTTTTCTGAGGTTTTAAGATTTATGCCGTCAAACTCTGCATGTATAAAGGCGCGGTTTGGTTGCTTTTTTTTCTGAACTCAAACGTACAGATCTCATATAAATCCTTTGACCCCAGGAACTTAGTCTTTGGAGAAGAAAAAATATCAAACACAGGAAGATTGCCCCAGAATTGACAACCCTTGTTGCTAGTTTCCTTCCCAATAAATTTTTTTTTGCATGTTTCTGACAGCAGGTCACAGGTTGCCCTAATCATACGGCCACAGCTATCTAGGAGGGAAGGGCATTTGGGACAGGGTTTTGAAGAGGAGCACTTATGGACATACATCAGAACAATGAAGTTGAAATGTTCACCCAAAGGGTATCTTTCCTTCTGCTATTTCAAGACACATCATGCACGATAAGATTATGCACACTGCATACATCCTCTTAGTATTTGGGTGTGCCTGATTTCCTCTCAACATCGCAATGGCACCAGAGATAACAGGAGACATCAAGAGGGACTCTGCTCTCACTGCTACTACTGTCCTACCAGAGAGCTCCATGAATTGTCCAGCCTTACACTGCTACAATGAGCATAAAATCCACTCTGTCCTGGATAACACTGCTAAACCTGGCCACAAACAGGACACCACATGCCTTAAACAGGATTAGGCCCTGCCTAAACTTTGCAGTCCCTTTTCAGAAATTTAGAGGCAAGTGTTGCAACAAGTCCTAGACAGTGCAAAGCAGACACGTAATGCTTTATTACTCCATAGGTCAAGGATCCTCCCAAAAAATAGAAAACAACAAGGCACAGAGTCACTGTGATACCTAAACTTAGTTCAGCCACAGAAAAGAAAAGAAGCTGTGGCTGAACTGGTTTTTTATTTCTCTTTCATCTGTGCCTGACTCTCCAGGAATCACCAGTAACCAGGAGTAATTTATAATAAGCTTTAAGCTGCTCTGATTTATTCTGAGAGCTGAAGCCAGGTGCAAGGAAGTTCAATAGCCAGCATTTCTTGGCTTTCATTGGGGGGAGCAAAACACTAAACACTAAAAATCCCCAGTGTGGCATACTTTGGGCTTCAATACAATGGGCAAAGACAGCATATTCAGAAAGCATGTAAAAAGGAATCAGACTTTTTGCAAGTAGGATGCACTAATTGCTTCTTGAGAGCCCTTTTTCTAGCTGCAAATCCTGACCCTGGAACAGCACTCAAATCATGCTGTGGCATGAGCAACAGAACAGTAAAAAGCACTGACAAAACTAAGAGTGGAAAACAATAACCTTGATGACTTTCAAAAGGAAGTGAATGAGGTGGATGTTCCCCATCTATTTTCAACTTCCTGACATGACATGCAAAAAAAATGGGCAACCCGAAGTTTGATTCAGGGAGCAGAACTGCAGAAGTTATTATCAGCAGGACTGATGGGAAATTCAGCCACTGGCTGGGCTTTTTCTTACACTTACGGATTGTTCACAAACAGATCCTAGTTCTGCCCAAGTAAATCTACAAATTTCAAAACTATATCCCTGTAGGTTAGCAAGTCCACAACTATAATGGGTCAGCATCACCAAACTCCCTTTGACTTCTTTGAACAACCCAGCCTTCACCAGCCTATTGAACAAACCCAGCTGCTCTCTTGGAGCTACTCATATGCCTTTTTCACTTGGATTTTTACTTTTTGCTATTCAGGGCATGTGACTGCTCACCTGCACTACATGGTTTGATTCTACAGTGCAAATGGATGACCAAAGACTTTTAATATAAGAGAACAAACAAGGCTGAATGATGAAGAAGTCACAGTTCACATTTTTGGACAAAAAAAAATGCTTTTGTGCTAGAATTTGCAAAGCCTTTTAGATTCACAAACATTTTCCCCACTGCTCAGAGGTCATCTGCGTACTCATAAATAACCAATAATATAACTCTTTGGAGACCAGCAAAGCCAAGTCAAATTGAGAGTTTGCCAACATGTCCACAATACTGTTTGCTCCATTAGTGCACCAGACCCTGCAATGGAGCACTTGACTCTGTCCCTCCCAAATTAAATGAAAGAAATGTAAAAAAAAAAAAAGCAGCAAAGAGAAACCAAAATCCATCTGAATGAGTCAGAGCACCATGTGATAGCTGTCCCCTTGCAGACCGCTCCGCAGCATGCACTTCCACCAGACTGTATATGAGATGTCAAATCATTCAGTCTATAAACCCACTTTATTATAAATACCAGCATCCTGTCCCGGTGGATTTGAGGTTGATTTTCTTTTTAAGTTTTAATTCAAGCCTAGCTCCATCAAAACAGCAATGCTATAATATTTCAGAAGCAAGTGGGTTTGATTTCAAGCACGCCAAAAAGGCAGAGGGAGGGAGATTGTAAAGGGGAACAGCTAAATCTTTTCGCTTTCTCTCCTCAGCACCATTGCGAAATCTTTCTCCAAAACATAAGAATGAAGTCAAGTTTCCATGTTTTAAACAAACCATGGTGTGTTATTGTACTACACTCCTGCAACAGGGAATATAGGTCAAGAACTTTCGGACCTTTCAGATTTTAAGGTACACAAACTCTGGCAGCATTGCTATCTGTACTTGTCCTTTTCCTTTCTCCCCCTCCACCTTTTTTCTCTCCACCCCTGCTCTTTTCCCTCTACTGTGTTCCTTTTACCCTTGCCTCTTGCTTTTTCTTCCCTCTTTCCTCTCCCTATCTTATCCTAACACTGGAAAGCTGCTACAAGATGCAGCTTCAAATCAAAGGCCCTGAAAAGCTCCCTTATGTTTATCAACACATTTTCCACTCTCGGGTTTTCATCCGGTGGGATACAAGTATCCAAAAAATGCATATGTGTGTGCAGATGAGCAGGCATAAATGTCTGCATGCACATGTAGTGTGTGAAAACACATTTAACAGCGTGTTTGCATGCATGTCCTTATGCTTGCAGGTTATTTTTTTTTTTCCCCTTCTGCAGCCTTGGGGAAATTTGCAGGCTGGATGCCGCAGGCTGGCTCAGTGCATTACGAAGTGTGTCAGGATGAATAATGGGGGCAAGAAGCTCTGCCAGCGGGTCAGGGAACGGCAAGTGCGTAAAAAGGCGGGATTGTCCAAGAAGCACACGCAATATCGGCCGGGGCTCAAAACACGCAGCCAGACAGACACCAAGATCGGGCTGTGGGCTCCAAGGCCAGGAGAAGCACGTTGCCCATTTCTGCTGACCCCTTCCAAGGGTGTGAATCACAGACTGCCACCCAGGAATACCAGTAACTTTTTCCCAGCAAGTCAAAGTACAAAAGCACTTCAGCAGATGTTTAAAATCAAGCTGTACCGTGGACCTTGTAACAGGCTGCACTTGGTCTCATTGAGCTGGATGATCAGGGGCAAGTCTTCTGCTCTTAAAAACCCCTTGATTTTAACTATTTGCTTGATAATCATGAGATGAACATCCAGGAACAATGCTGACACCCAACACAGGGCTATCAGCTGGAAAGGAATGACTGTGTCCTAGTGAAGAGGTGACAGACTCTTCCTGAGACTTTCAAGGGTATTTTTCCTGGAAATCATTTTCATGCATACCTTTACTCCAGTTAGTGAGAGATGAGCATGCTTCACTCAATATTTCAAACCATTTGAACAGCATATATTTGAGAGTTCAGCATAAACCTTCTTGGTCTCAAAGTTTGCTCATGAAAGGCTAGAAAAAGCAGTAGAGAAAAACAACAAGGAAAGATTGGCACAAGAAATACAGCAGAGAGAAAAATCCAGATTAAAATATAGATTCAGTCTATACAGTATTATAGCCACAAAGAATGTTATATCCCAAGAGCTAGAAGTCCCATAAGTGCCAAAATCCAGGTTATTCACATAGCAGTAACTGGTTCCCCTGAACATGGTTGTGACACAGCCAGTGATTTCTACAGGACACCCCCAATCATTCCTCCCTGGTGCCCATCCAAGTCCAAATTTTTCTACCTGTATCCCACAGCCTTTGTTTTGCCCCGTTCTGTGCAGCTGCCTCCACAACTTAGTTTCTCATCCTCTAGGTCTTGGTCGTTCTTGAATTTTGTAGCTCTGCTTACCATCCTGAAATTCCTTGCCCCATTAACAGCCTCAGTTGCCTTCCCTTCTCACACGTGCAATTCCCATCTGTATAGTTCCTTTCCTGGTATCAGTCTCCCTTTCTGGCTTTCAGTAGCATTTCAAGTCCCAGGCCTCCTGCTGGTCCTCACTTCCCCCCTTGTCTTCCCATGCCACACTTGTTGTGTCCAGCTGCTCCCTTTGCTGCCTTCTCCCCCACATTCAGCTCCCAGCAGTCCTGCATTTGAAGTTTGATTGCACACCTCCTCCCTGCCTCCTGGGCACCAACAGAATTGAAGCCACCAAGACTGCAGGAAAGACAGACAGCTTTTTCACCACCTCCCTGGAATCACGGTGCCATGAGAGTCATTAGGAAGGTTCAGGGATGAAATGCACTCTCTTGCTTTTGGGATAAATGCCACAGTGATGCACTATTCAAGTGGACTCATCAAAGCATTTGCCAGACTCTCACCACCATGAGCAGACTGAGATATATTTTTGGTTTTCTTTTCTCCAAAACATATAACACAGCTGAAAACAATCAGCTTTTCATAGGAAAAACAGCAGGCTCTTCCTCAGAGGGTTGAACTCATCTGTCTAAAAATGAGGAGTCTGTTTTAATCAATTTTTCTAAACTACCTCTGTCACGAACCCCCAGGATGCAATTCATTTCATTACTATTAGGTAGCTATTTTCACATTGGCTGATTGAACACCCTCATCTTTCTCCACAGAGGATGAAGAAAGCTTAGTTCAGACAAATTATGTGGAATGAATGTCTAATAAACAGCCAGCACTAAAAAAGAGGTGAGTTCTACTTCCTAGTGATTCCTCAACAACATCTCAGACTCATTCAGAAAGAAGAAATCAGCTGCCTCAGTGAAGTAACAAAAAAAAAAAGGTCTTGCATTTTGTCTTCAAACACAAAAGGGAAAATAATGGAATTTTCTCCTCATCTTGTTCCTGGAAATAAGTGAACTATTTCAGATTACACCATCCCAAGAAAAATCTATCCTGAGTCACATATGTGGCACTGTAAATGACAGTGAGTACAGTTTGAGATTGGTAAAATCATGAGTAAACAAGTGCAGGGTCTTATGATAAGTGTTGAACAACTTCCCAAGAGCTGTTAGTCCCATTTGCACCTCAGGTAGGATACAAGGAGACAACTCTCCCTTGCTTTGATTTATAATTCTTCTTCAATGTCGCCTCCATTTCCCTTCAGAGAGAAGACAGTGTGAAGATGGTTGTATCTTCCCTGAAATGTCCCTTTTGAGAGGGGGATGAGGAAGAGAAAGGGGAGGCAGAGTTGCTAAAAAACTTGGAATTCAGTTGCAGGAAAAAATGTGCCTGAAAAGCGATTTTCCAAAGCCAAGAGCTTCACAGTATTCAACAGTTCTTCCAGAGCTATAGGATATACAGATACATATCACTCACAGTAACATTCTGCAGGCTCCAGACTCCACCAAATTATCAGGCAGTCTTTCCAACAATTAATGAGGGGGTTGTCAAATATTTAAAACAGAGCACAGTGACTCCTTCCAACACAGCCTGCAGAGGTGCACAGCACATCTGCATATTTCAGCATAGGGGGAAGAGTGAATTTTGTTTCTTATATGAAACTAAAAGATAGTAGGACCAAGGAAACAACATTCCTCCTTACTCCCTCCTGAGCTAGGTCACTACAGTAAGTAACAAAATGCAACACTGCAGGCCCACTTCTGCCTTCATCTTCACCAGGAGAGGAGTTCTAGCCTCAACCTCTGTTTTTTGTTGGCAATGGCTTTGCCAGATACTTGGCCTTCCTCTGCAGCACTGTGGCCCACTGGCAACACGAACACTAGCCAGGAGAAGCTATGGGAAACCTATACCGAGAATCAATGCAAAAGAGAAAGAGCAAGAAAGAGCCCTCTCTCTTTACTGCCTTTCTGTGCATTGAGATGGCACCAGGCATAAACCCAGAAAAACACCTGGCCACAGTGGTGAGTCCTATCCATGTCTTCATTGGGTATCCATCCCTTGTTACCAGTAGGAAATGGAAAGTCCACAAAATGCTGATTCTGGATGTCACCAGAAAATATCAGACAGCTTTACACCAAGGCAGGACAGCCCTGACCTTCCACAGCTGCTGCCTATGAGCAGCCAAGGCCCAGCTATTAGCCTTCTTAGCTCTTCTTAGACCCACTATTGGTTTCCTTCAGTAGGAAGGCCTCTTCTATAAGGAGGGACACCCAACAACATTACAGGGGAAGGTGGAGAGCCCAGGAAATCCTTAGATGCTGGCTCATGGCAGGTTTGAAACACTTCTGCTTCACAATAACAGAGCAAGACAAGAGGTGTGTGGGTACAAGTCCAGAGAGCTGTGTTGAGAGAAATCAGTAGATGCCAGGGAGAGGAGAACACCCACCAACATGACAATCTTCTAACTAGTGAAAAAGCTTTGGATAGAACCCTTGCCAAGAAATCCCTTTTGGAGGAATAGACCTGTTCTTTTAGCAGCCTCCCCCTAGAAGCCTTGGCTCTACACTCTGTAGCTGGTCCAAAGCATTTGTCTTGGAAGATGTGGCCTTTGACAATCAAATTACCAGACACTTCAGGTTTTATTGCAAGCCCTCCTGTCTTGGAAAGAGCTAATGAAGATCCCACTGTGCTCCTGGGCCTGTGAGCTCCAATACCTCATGCTTGTGGCTTGGTGGAATGTAGGTCTGCTTATAGCAGCCACACTTTGCAGCCTCACCCCACCCTCCTTGTAATCCCACAGCCTCAGGAGGAACCCTCTTTCTGACTCACAGCAGACACTTCTTTCTCTCTTCTCTCTCCTTCTTTTCCCCTGCATAGTGTGCTGAGTAACACTCAGAAAAGGGCTTTTACCTCCCAGAAGACAGGGCATTTCCCAAGGGCTGCCAGCTGCAAGCATGGGGTAACTTCCAGTCCTGTCTCAACAGCCGGTGACAAGGTGTGGGTGTGTGGGGATAGGGTGGAAATCACCGGAATGCCACAGCTGTTCTTCAGACAGTGCAGCAAGCTTTCACAGGCTGTGCCTGGGAGGCACATGCAGGCACACATGGTGGGACCTGGGACCTGACCAACATCTCACAGGGCCACCAAGAGGTTGTCCCCAAATCATAGCATTCATGGTACCCTCAAGGGCAGTACTGTCCATCCGCTTCCTAGCTCTGCTGGCCAGTTTTCTCTCTGGCTTTGGGAGAGACACAAAAAGGCTAGATCACCACTTGCCTTGCTCAAAGGCACTGGTCCCTCACCTAAATCTAAGCCCAGATAACCCTTCACCATGCTCTTAGAATTGTCTGGAAGCAAAAGAGCCACATGCTATGTCTTTGCCCTACTTCTTGACATCTTCCCAGATCTGCTCTGGTTCTTATGGCCTTCTACACTTCCCTGAAAGGAATTGTCATTATGCAAGATAAGGGGGCTGTGGGAAAAACCAACACACTCATTTTAAAAGGCAAGGGCAACATCTTTAAGGTGTTTGGTTTTTTGGTGATCACTCCAAACTCCCCTTTGTATGAACTCTGGGTCAGAGCCTCCCTGCTTCACATCGCTGAAGTCAGGGACCTTCTTCATCCTCCAGAAACTCTGCAGCTTGCTCCCCACACCAGTTGGGAAACTTGCCCAGTTGAGTGGATAAAAACTCAGCAAGGGTGGAATTGTCACAAAGCAGGGGATCTCACACAGTTTTGCAGCCAAGCTGCCCCATGACTGTCACAGGGGAGGTCACTGTCCTGAAGGTCACCCCTTGATTGTGTTCTATCCAGAGCATGCGATGAGCTGGAGGCAGAAGGAGGTCTCTACCCATTCCTGCAGGGGATTAATCCCAATCCCTGCAGTACCCTACTAGAGGAGCACAGGCTGCAAACAAGAGACTGTCAGGAGAGGACTCCTCAGCCACGCAGTGTGGGCATCTGTACCGTAGGGAGGCTGTTCCTCCTCAACAACAACCACCACCAAAAAAAAAAAAAAAAAAAAAGGTCATTTTTCTTCTCCCCCCATTCCTCCCTCCTTCCAGAAAGTCTTGGTTTCATCCCACTGTGGAACAAAAACAAATGCTCTAAACCGCAACATTTTTCACAAACCGGAATTTCTTGCAGTCTGGCCAGCCTTGGTGGATCAATACCAGGCATTTCTCTCCTCCTCTGCTCTGGCCTTTCCCTTTCAGCCTCCTCCCCCCCACCCCACTCACCGAAGGGAATAAGGGAGCCAGAGGTGTCAAACGGAGGAGTCAGGAACACTCCAGCTTGGTTTTAAAAGGGACAGAAAAAACACTGGCGTCAGCCAGAGCACCAGGGCAGGCGCTGAGACCTTGTTTTGGATTTTGCAGAGACTATCCCTGGGGAGAGCTGCCTTTTTTTTCTTTTTTTTTTTAATGCATGGTTTTGTTTGTAAGTTAAAAGTCTCGGGATTTGCAGTCTTTGAAGCATGGTCAGCCTGCCAGATGGAATTAGTCAGTGCCTTTCTGTCGGAAATCCCAGGCAGATGAAGCGGGATGGAAGGACAGCATTTTTCTCATTTATCAGGAAACCCCCTGCGTTGACACCCACAAATTCAGCCAGAGAGCTCCACAGGACCCAAAAAGCAGGCAGGACTGAAGGCAGGAAGGCAAGCAGAGGCCCAAAGCTTTCATGCGCATAGATCAGTGTGGCACCACTGAAGACAGTGGCCCCCAAGCAGATTTACACTGCTCAAGATCCAGCCCAGATGTTTTCACTGGTCCTTGCCTGAAGCTATAAGATGTCAGCGGAGTTTCCTCTACTTAAAAGTGGTGCTGAATTTGGCTGTCCCTGCCTCTGACTCACACCATCTTTCCATTTCTTCCCACCGTGGCCTGTTTCAAATCTTCCTATTTGTGCACTCCTCACAGTGAGCACTCTCACTCCCAGGTAAGCAGTCTCCTTCTGCCATATTCCACAGTGAGCTTTTGCCTTTCTTCACACACACCCTCAATCTCACATCTAAGCCCAAGAACCCAAGTGTCATCTTTGGCATTTTACCAATCTCTTTTCTCCTCTCCTATTTGCCTCTTTCCTAAGCCCACCATTTGAGTGGGGCTCAACTATTCAACCACTGAGTCTCTTTCCTGAGCTCCCCATGTCTCAGCTAAAAGCTTCAGGTCATTCCTCAGGCAGACTGCTGACAAAAATGACACTTTGAGAACATGCACTTATTTCCACGTCACCTAAAACACCACCCAAGAGGAGAGTTAGTACCGCTTGTTCCAAACATGAAATGTATGGATGACAGCCCATCACAAAAACATCAATGGATGTGGGAAGAGTTCATGAGTGCTAGACTGGAACTGACAGTCTCCTTGCAAGAGAGACCAGAGCTAATCACTCACGAGCTGAGACCTCAGCTTCATTTCTCACAAGGTCTGGAAGGGGCAGAGAGGCTTGCTGAGCTGTTGGTGCACCGCAATGCTGTCAAAGCAACCATGCAGACAAATGCATAGGGACTGCACATTTCACCTTTGAACTCTCCAAATCTCCCAGCAGCACCATGGTTTCACCATCAGGATGGTACAAGAAGCACATCACCTAAGTGACCACAGTGCTCAAATACTTGAGGAATGGATGGATCTCTGTGAGGGATGGATTTCAGTAATGGGTCTCTGAGCAAGGCCTTTTTTAATGAGAAAGAGGCAGTATCTCAAGAGCAACAAGCATGAGGCAAGAAGCATATGCAATTTATTACTGGTTTTATAATAAATAACTAAACAACCAAAATCAAGGCCAGTTTTTGAAACCCTTTTCAAAAGCCTTGCAACTGCTCTACCATCACACTAGCAGCATCCAGTCTGTGGGATAAATGCTGGCTATCTGCAACAATGAACATCTTCCTTCCAGCTCCTACCACCCTCTGTACCAGGTCCTCTGAAACCCCCAGTACATCCACAGAGTAACACTGCCCTGTGGTGATTAAATGTAGTTCAAGTCACCTGAACATCCACATCCCAAAGTCACCTGCATGACAGGAAGGTAAAAAGCAATGCCAAAGATCTGGAGCCAACTCACAGCTATTGCCAGCACTGTTCATAGTACTGGTGAACACCATGAAAAAAACAAGACCAGTCAAAGCAAACAAAACTTATTTCCAGCACTCAGAATACATGGCAACTCAACAGCTCAATCCACCTTTTTCCATCAGGTTTATCCATGAGCCCAAGCTGCTGTTCCTTCAATTCCTGACTCCACATGGTTCCTTCTCTGGGCCCCTGCTGTGGCACTGCTGGAGCCTGACTAGTTCTGCATCTTTAAATTCTGACTCAGAGCACAGACAACTGTCTTAGGAAACCTCAAGCTCCAAAAACACCAAAGCAGATCTCCAAAGGAGGCAACAGTGTGCAGCTGTCACCTGGGCTATTTATTACTACAGGAGTAAGCCCTGAGGCTTGCTCAGCTGAGCAAGAAATGCCTGCTTGGGGTGGGTAGAGCAGAAGCTGGACTCCTACGTTTTGATTACATTCTGGCTGCTCAGAAAGACATGCCACTGCAGAGCACAGCATTAGGCTTTCATTCACCTCACACTTTCCATCTAATCCTGCAGCCTCCCAAACAGACTGGTCCCACCCATGTAAGGATTCACAGAAGCACAGAAAGAGTAAGGTTGGAGGGACCACAGATGATCATCTGGTCCAACCTCCCTGCTCAAACAGGGTCAGCCCAGAGCACATGGCACAGGATTGTGTCCAGATGGTTCTTGAGTATCTCCAGGGAAGAAGACTCCTCAACCTCTCTGGGTTATCTGTTCCAGTGCTCGGTCACCTGCATGGTAAAGAAGTTCTTCCTCATATTCAGGTGGAACTTCCAGTGCATCAGTTTCTGCCCATTGCTTGGCACGACTGAGAAGAGCCTGGTTCCATTCTTTTAACGCCCTCCTTCAGGTATTTACAGACATTGATGAAGTCCCCACTCAGTCATCTCAAGACTGAACAGGCCCAGCTCCCTCAGACTTCCCTCACAGGAGAAATGCTCCAGACCCTTAACCATCTTTGCACTCCTCCACTGGACCCACTCCAGGAGCTCCATGTCTCTCTTGTACTGGAGAACCCAGAGCTCAGCACAATACCCCAGGTGAGCCTTCACCAGGGCTGAGCAGAGGGACAGAATCACCTTCCTGACCTGCTGGCAATGCTTTTCCTAATGCCCCCCAGGATACCATTGGCCTTCTTGGCCACAAGGACACACTGATGGCTCATGGACAACTTGTTGTCCAAGCAGGACTCCCGGGTCCACGTGCCTGCAGTGGGGAAAGCCACACCTAGGCAGGGGCTGCCTTACCAGCCTGCAGAGGGGCCCACGTGGGCTTTGTTTCATTGCTGCAAACAGAAGGGGACACAGACAACAGGAGTGATTTCATTTACTGGAGGTCTGGCCCCATTAGGTACTACTTTGTGCATATTTAAGGGATGCTATGAAGCTGCCAACATAGCCCACAGCTGGGCAGAACATGAGTAACCCTAGTTTAGAGGAAGAGGTAACAAAAGAAGCTAAGAGAGGCCCGAAACCAGGAAAACAAGCTTGTTTATGAAGCCAAAAAGAGAGTGCAGCATATTCCAAACCAAGGGAATTTTTCTCGCAACATTACTTTGCCTTGGCTACCTGGCCACTCTCACATAAACAATGGAGACACACCAAGAAAGCAAGGAGACTTCACAGAGGTTATAAAAATATCACTTGTGTAATTAGACTGAATCAAAACTCATGACTTTCTGGTTGGAAGGAATGCGTGTGTTTCCCCTCTCGTTTCTTTTTCTCCTCTTTTCAGTTTTTTTTCCTCATAAAAATCTAGATAAACAAAAGCCCTGGGATATTGGATGGTTCCCTGCATATTGTTTTAAAAGCAGAAGCAACAACAACAGCAACCACCGTGGTGAGGAGGAGAGTCTGTGACTGACGCTGTACAGCCCCTGTTTTCCTCCGTTTGCAGGAACCCTTCCTGCCCTTGCTCTGCCCCACACAATGTCCATCCATGTCTCCTGTCCCTGGACAGGATGAGGCACCTTCCTGTTGTTCTGTGCTTTCCCACTCTTCCCTCAGCCACAGCAGCACTCCGTCAAGGGTCACATATATAAGTGTGGCAAATTGGATTTACATTCCTCCTTCTCTCCTCGGCTTCACGGGCAATTCACTTACTGCCTCCTTACAGACAGATAACTGTAAACAGAAGAGGGGAAAACACCCCTCCAGACACCCTTGCCTACCATGACTAGTTCATGAACTCTGCAAGGCAGGGACTTCCCCCTGCCATGCACAAGGAGCCCACAGGGCTGCGAGACAGCGCCTGGAAGATCATCCCCACACATTCTCATTCATGATAGCCACCAGCATTCACCCACTTTTTAAAATGCACGAGTGTTGCCAGCTTTCAGCTTCAAAAATGTTGTGTGTGGCCCTAGAACAGAATTATATGGGCTTCAAAATAATAAGACTTAACCAACCCAAAAGTATTTGGAGTATTTTTCATCTGTTTTCTTATTTGGACCCTTGAGGCTTCATATTTTCAAGTGAAGTTGTTTTCTTCCAGGATCAAGAGAGCTGGAAATGCTAGTCTGAAAAAATAAAAATAAACAGAAAGCTGAGAATCTCATTCAGCCTCTTGATTCCAAGAGCTCAAATAAAGACCACAAGTCTCAAATAAAATCCACAAACACCATAAGCTTCACGATGATATTCAACAAGGGATGCCAATGTTTAGAAGCATGAAATGATAATTCCCACCTCACCGGATCTGGTTCTATTTTCTTTTTCTCACCTCAAATTCAATGACTGTTTTTCTGTTCCTGTAGGGACTCTATTTCCAGACAAACAAATCAATTTCTTCCCATACATCAGAGGGTGTAATACTATCTATCTGCTAATTGCTTTTGAAATTCTTTAGTCCTTGATGCTTCATGAAAACAAACAATTCAACAGAAGAAAAAAAAAACAAGTAATGGTCTTAATGAGAAGCTGCATCAAGAGTTCCACGTTTATGCTGTTAGTTTACTACTATTCAAACAGCTCTTGTGTGCCCCTAGGCTGTTCTCTCCTGAGCCAACAGAAGATGGATACAGGGTCAGGGGACTGGAGGGCAAACTCCTAGGAGATAGAGACCCTGAATGGGAGAAACCCCAAGCTCTTCTGAGCCTCCCAACCTTTGGGG
The DNA here is from genome assembly GCA_013400635.1 of Hypocryptadius cinnamomeus. Classification (NCBI taxonomy): domain Eukaryota; kingdom Metazoa; phylum Chordata; class Aves; order Passeriformes; family Zosteropidae; genus Hypocryptadius; species Hypocryptadius cinnamomeus. The sequence goes on along the minus strand of VYZP01008188.1, from coordinate 202,574 downwards.
GGTCAGAACAAGACAGTGGTTTTAGCAGGAAGCTTCATGGTTCCCAGCACTGCCCAAAATATTTATTTTTTCTTTTCTCTTTCTTTTTTGCCCAACTATCATAGATAAGGAGAAGAAAAAAAAAAAAAACCAAAAAACAAAAAAACAAACCACACACACACACAAAATTATTTAGAACAACAAACTTCCTTTTTTTTTCCTCCTGTCATCAGAGTAGCCAAAGTTCTCTCTTAGAAGAGGGTTTAGAAAAATGGTGATGCCTGCTTCCTTTATACATTTGCTGTAATCACACTCTAAAATCATGCTGTGTTCCTTTGGGGCACATTTGGCACTGTACAGATAAAGGACCTCCACTGAGAGGGACACAGAGGCATACACTTCGGCTGGGTGACTGTATGTAGGCACACCATCACTGCCTTCTAGAGGTGAAGCCAAGAAGAGATAGCAGTGTGACACACTGTCGCCAGCTATGCAAATTCAAGCAGCTTCAACTGCTCTCAAAAGGTGTTGATCCAAAGAAAACATGAAATAGAAGTCAATGGATCTGAGTGGAAAATATTATAGCAGTCAAACAGGCTGCTCCAATAACATCACCTCTACCCACAGGTATGTTTGAAGGGGATGGGGAGAGAAGGGGAAAAGAGAGAAGGTTCTGTACTGTAGATCTGAGAAGTTTGGGCTTGTTTGGGGATGAGGTTTTTTCCTGCAGAAATCCCTACCGCTACTAGGGAGCTGTGTGAGTCCCAGAATGCCAGAGGCTGAGATGGAAATATCCTTCATGAACTGCTGCAAGCAGCCACAGGGCCTTCCATAAATCACTGCAAGCTCAAATTGGGGTCATTAACATATAAGGAGGTCATGGCCCAATCATTACTGAATGCTCACAGCAGAGCTGTGATGAGTAAAGTCATGCAGCATCACACTCCACTGCTGGTTATCTATGCTCACCAATCCCCAGCATCCTGCCAAGGGGCAGCCCTCTGGATAAAAGTCATGTGCAAAAACTTCTTCACAAACAAATCTTAGGGCTAAAAACTTAGTTTACAGGCTCTCTCACTCCAGAGAGCAACAAAATCCTTTTTGCAACCAGTGTAAGTCACTCTCTTTCTAATATATTCACACACATGCACAGATATATCCACACCAAGCCAGACACCCCCCAGCACACGCCAAGTGTTTGCATTGAGACATCCAGAGAACAACTCTGCAACAACCTCTGGGATCCATGGGCCAGCAGAGATGGCCCAGACACTTTGCAAGAAGAAAAGCTCTGCTTCTGCAACAAGGAAACACAGCTGCTGTGGCAATGGCATTTTAGCAGGTCAGATCTGAGTCTGGAAAGCAACATTCCATCTTGACTCATCCCTGCCTGGAGGGTCAGCAGTTCACAAGAGGCCTGGTAGCACGAGGCTGCAGTAGTTGTGCAGCACATCTGCTCTGTTATCTCAACACATGGACAGCTCCATGTGTGTATCCAGTATGATCCACCCCTTATTTTTACATCCACCAAAATCCATTGAATTCCTTCCTTCCCCCTCAGAAATCCAGCGCTGGCCTAGCTCACCATCTTCTTTTTGGACAGCTCAGTCACTCCAAATTCATCCTGCCAGCGCTGGTGAGAGATGAAACCAGATCCTGGGGCTCCACAGCCCAAAGCTGGTCCCCCTCCAGGTCCCTGAGAAATCCTCTGCGGTCGCAGGGACGTCACTGCTGAGGTGGGATCTACCTCAGACTGAGGAGGCTGCCTCTGGTTGTTATTAGCTGTACTAAGGATTTGAAGGACACAGAGGCATCAAGCCAGCTTCTACTCCAAAATGCAGAGATCCTACATTTGCAGAACATGCATCTGGCCTTCATTAATTCGTAAATGGTCCAACGTGGAATCAGAGTGGGGGGCAGGGAGGGAGCTAACGCACTCCACACTGAACAAGGGACATTCAGGCAACAGGATGTTTGGCTTTGAAGATGTTTCTGATCAGGGAGTGTCTTATCCAACAAGCTCAAGCTGCAGCATCAGCAGCATGGCCCTGGGTGATTGTGTGGGACAGATAGCCTCCAGCAAGGGCTTGGCCTCAAAGTTTATCAAGGTGGTCATCACACACCTGAGGATGGTAGCCAGGGGGCCAGGCCAAGTGAAGAGATTGGAAATTCAGCCATGAAAAGTGATGAGATGGTCTTTCACCCTGACAAAAGGAGGAATTGGACTCAAACATATTGCCAACCCTTGAAGGGCAGATCTCAGAGCATGGGCAGGCTGAAGAAATGAGGTGAATGTTGATTCATCCTTTCCCTCCACATGGCTGGAAGCACAACCATCTTTTCCCTAAGGACCTGAGAATAAACAGCTAAATAAACAAACACACTACAAAGAACTGTGTTTCCTCCAAGAGGGAAGAGCATCCCCTGTCTGGAAGACACAAAGGTGGCAGATAGAAGGAGAGTTTCAGTCTGGCTCACAAGAATCAGAGTCCATCTGTGAGCGTGGCTATGAGTGTGCATGAAGAATGATTCAGCACATATGAATATCTAGATAGGTGGGTCGCTGAGCACGCAGCTGAGCATGCTTGTGTGGGCAGCACAGCACATGGCAGAACATCAGGACACTAGCAGCCTGTGGATAAACAAGTGTGTCAGAAGTGAAAGGACACAGCAGAGCAGGGGACATGTTTGGAGGAAGAAGTCAAGAACTGTGCCAACTTCTATCCTCCATTAAATCTGGAACATTCCCTCACTTTGCTGTGGCACAGCAGCCTACAGGGAGAAGCAGCCAATATCCTGTATCTCGTTGGTGGCATCAGATGGTGACACTTTCACTGATTGGTTTTCAGAAATGGGGCAGACCTTGGGTTGACTTGACCTCTAAATGAACAGAACAGGAACTGTGGGAAATGACGGTGTAAACAGGAAGGTATGAGATAAATAAGAGATGGGGAGCAAAGACATCCATTTAAAGTGGCAGCTGCTTTTTAGCTTCATTTCACCTCTTCTGCTCAGCTAGAAATCAAGGCTCCCACCCTCTTCTGCTCACCTGTCAGAACAGCATACACTCACTACTTACAGCTCTTTTCTAGCTGATGCAAAGCTTGCTTCACACCTCTATTAACACCACAGCTGAGGTTGTCAGGAAACTGGGGAGAACATGCCTACATGCTCCAACAACTTGAAGGAGAAGACTGGGAGAGCCAGAGCTGTTATATGCAACGCAACAATGCCCAGTGATCTCCCCTCCACCTCCTCCAATCGAGGTTGCGGTAGATGCTGGACAATCATGTGATACAAGATGAGGCCTCATCCTAAGCATTTAGGGCAGTTAGAGGGAACAAAATACATCAGGGAGGAGTGATCAGCTCCAAGTGATGTAGTGTAATGGAACAGAGGGAAGAAGTGGGAATAAGTTCTCTTCTAGCCCCATCCAGGGTTAGGTGTCTCTAGGAGCTGAACCTTGCTGAGCATCTGTCCAACCTCAGCTTCTGCAAGCTGCAATCTGTGCCTTTTAGGGACAGTACTCTGCCCTGGTGGTCTCAGAAGAGAGATCAGCCATCAGTTTCTGCAGCCTGACACAGCTCCAATTTTAAGCCACTTTTAACATAGCAAATCTACATTTAGATATTAGACATGCAGAGTTCTGTGCTCCCACTTCCGGGTCACAAACATGCTTTTCCCATTCTGATGGCCTAACAACCAGTAAAAAAGGATGAGGAACCTTCTGGTCAGCCTAAGCATTTTTGCTTTCTCTTCAGAACTGGATGTTCCTTGCCTAGAATGAGATTTTAGTCCTGCAATTTCTGATCACTCCTGCTGGCAACAGCCCTCACATTTGCTCAGCTCTCCCCTTATCCCTTCTCTTAGGGAAGTGGCAGAAGGCTGTGCCCTATATTTCCAGAGCAAAATACAGAACTGTCACAGGGCAGTGTAGAAGGGATCAACCCCATTTATCTGGAAAGGAAAAAAAAAAAAAAAAAGCCAAACCCAACAAACTCAGCCCTGTTACAGAAACCCAGTTAAGTACACAAGCTAAACAAAACACAATTAGGTTTCCTTTGGCCAGCCTGGAACATATGGTATTCGTCAGCCAGTCGTGTTCCTCTCTCAGTTCTGGCAGGAGATAGCTAACTTGTTCCAAGCACTGAGAAAGCTCCTGGAAAGTCAGCATGCTGAGCAAACTTTTGGAGGGGGGCTAGCTGGGGATATAATAGCTCACACAGACACAGATTTGACAGCATTTCTTCCACATTGTTCAGTGCAGCTCTAGGTTACAGTGCCTCTGGCTTTAGTATGTTCCTGGTTCACATTGTTCCCAGTGGTATTGCATCTCTACACCCTCATTTGGAGGGTCCCTGTGGATTTGGGCTCATAAAGAAACCCTAAAAGGACAAATTGCTCCCATGAACAGCACAGCAAGACCTTTTTTACACTATCTTTCCAATGCAGGCTGAAAATGGCTGCTGCCATCCCAGAATGGATTGATGAGCAATTCCCCAGCAAGAAAATGACAATAAATACTGTGGTGTCACAGAGATTGGTGGCTGCAGAAAGGAATAGCCTCTGAATTTGGTCATCAACCAGAAAACTGCTTGAGGAGTCTGGCTCTGTGCTAGGCAGAGCCTGCTCTGCTGCAGTTTACAAAGCAGTTAGCAAAGAGCTGATTCACAGAGAAACGAACCCATGTTCTAATACAAGGAACTGGACAGTGTGCTGTGGCACAGTAATGTCTGCAAAACAACTGCCACAGCAAAACCACTTATGTCTATGGGAAAAGGAAGCTGATAAAGGACCACTGATTTATTCCAGTTTCAAACTGGAAGTGAGGAGAGTACTTCCCACTGCACAGTCTAGGCCTGCATGAGAGTTTCAGCTGCTTTTTGTGTCCTCATAGTTTAGCCTCATCATTGCCAGAGCTGGTTTGATACCTCTTGCATAGGTTTGCTTGGTCTGCTGGAGGCCTTTCGTGAGCAAGGAAGCCAATTTATTCCCTCCAGTGCAGTTACAAGCCAGCACTGCCTCCAAGTTTCTGCACTACCTTTTATCTTCCCATACACACTTGGCCTTACTGCATATCTGTTCCTCCACTGTCCCTGTTGACAGCCTGGTTGGCTCAGGCCACTACAGACTCAGCCTAGCTTTCTTCAGGCAGTGAAAAAGTGGGAAATGTGGTCATAAAGTAGAGCAAGAGGATTTCTTCTCATCACTTCTGTGCTCTTTGGCCCACCTGTTTGCTGCCAGAGTCTGGCTTCCTCCCTCATTTACCTGCTAGGCACAGCCATTCTTGTTCCTTCATTGCTGAAGACCAGGGTACTTCAACTCCCTAACACACAGCTTTTCAGTGACATTCTTGCTACATCAGTGGCACTTCAGAGTTGCATGGGTTCTTTTACATGCTCCTTGTAACCCTATACTCTTTGTAAGGGGAGGCATTCCGTTTCTTCCATTTCCAGCTTTTTGCCATCTAACATCTGGCTTAAGCAATAAGCTTCTGTATGTCTTCACTGTATTCACCACTTGTCAAACTCGCTGGAAAGAAATGCATTGGGAAAGGATATTCCATCCTTTTGGGTTGCTCTTACAAACCACACTTGCCATGCTCACCACTTATGTGCTGGGGCACATCAAGGACTAAAGTGCTTGCAGAAACCTTTTGCATCTGTTTCTCTTGGAGGACTGCTTATCCCCACCACATTCAGAAATTTTGCTGGAACTCACAGCTGCAGTGTGGCATTTCATTAGGATTATGCATGTGCCCTTGGTCAGCTCATATCTGGCATGACAGACGTGTTGCTCTTGCTCTACATTAATAACAATGTGATTCTCCACCAAGGTTAATGGGCACAGCACACTGCTCACAATCACTTCTGGCACAAGCTTCACCAATTCGGCCCTTTGCAGGGGGGGACCAGCTGAGTTTTGGTCTGAGGAGCTGAAGAATCTACTGCAGCTTCATCCTTCAAGAACATCATCTGCCACCCCTTTAGGAACTCTGTGGAGTGAAGCAACAGTGCATCACCATCCCCCCCCACAGCAAGGAGATGAGTGTGGTTGGCTTTTGTTCTCGTCCACATCACAGACTTCAGTGGGGCCTGGTCACTGAGGGCCATTCATCTCTTTTGCTCTCAGGTCCTGCTCAGCAATACCCTACTGGGCTTTCCCCATCCATCATTACTGGCAATCTCATCTCTGTCCCTTGCTGGGCACTTCCTCCCCTTGCCTTTGAATCAGAGGGTTTTTTCCCCTTCCTCAAAGGAGCTTGTAACACGTACTGCATGGTATTGGAATCTTTGGACTGAACCGAGTCACAGTTCAGCAAAATCAAACTGGTTTCAGCTTCCTCACAGCAGGAAACTGGCCATACTGCAGCTGTCTCTGTTTTCCTGTTTAAACCATCCCATCTTCCTAAGACTCTGTCCTCAGTGGCAGAGGAGCGGCGTGGCTTCTGAAACAGGAGATGGCAGTTGCCAAAGGTCATTTACAAAGCCATTAAAAGCAAGAGGGGACTTCACAATGTTTCCATCAGTAAGCAGAGTTACAGCATTTGGCTCCTTCCTGCAGTCTCCCAGTATCTCTCATTAACACCGGTTCACTACTGCTCCTCTGGGAGCCAAGTGAAATTTTTCTGGCTTCCAGGATGGAGCTTTCTAATGCAAACCTGGTGCAATGTCCCTGCTTGCCCTGTTCCAGGCTGTGTGACTTCACCAGTGCCACAGCAGACCGCAGCACCCCCTCGCTGTGCTACTTTCAGCACCATAGGACTCCTTGTGTTATTTAGGTTATCTCACATGTTGGAAAGTATCACACAGTATTTTACAGGTCTTCAGAACTGTCCAACAGACAAACAATGAAACCACACATACACAGAGATCTCAAAGGGCACCGTTATGTTGCCTAAGCCTCTGCTGACAGCTTTCAACCTGCCATGCATCCAGAATTCCTCCCCTTCCCTGTGAGTTCATTGAAGCCACACAATTTTACATGAAAGAGCAAGGTGCCAAATATTCAGGGCTGCCCAGCGCAGGTTACTCATTGGCACGATCCAGATAGGCACAGCAGACAAGCTGGTCTTTCATGCAGCAGTGAGGGGAGCTCTCAAAAATGGACATGTGCAAACACATGCCACGTTTGTTTTCTTGTACTGGCATTACTCAGTAGTACCTGCTAAGGGGAAGCACTTCTATGCTGTGAAAACACCTAAGCATGAACGTTACTTTATGTACATGAACAGAAGAATTTGAGAGCCTGTGTTAGCCACTTGTAAATGAGTGTGCCCACCTCGCTTGAAAAGCTGGCGCAGCATGCAAGTAAATGTAAGCATAATAAAAAATAATAGGAAACAGACAGGCAATAGAATTAAGAGCAGCAGCCAGCTGGGATCTTCTAACCAGTGACATCAAGGGATTGCTGAGGTAATACACTGATGGGTTTTAAATTAACTGTAACCACTCAGGAAAAAGATCTAGGCGTCACTGCGGACAGCTCAATGAAAACATCTGCTCTCTGCACAGAGGCCATCAGGAAAAAAAAACCAAAAAATGTTAGGTTGAATAGGATAAAGAACAATACCAAAAACGTTACAAATGCCACCACATAAATCAATGACACATTCACACTTTGAAAATGAGCTGAAGCCTGCTCACCCATTTCAGAGCAGGGATAACAGGAACAGAGGCCAGAGAAGGATGCCAAAAAATTGTTAGAGACACAGAAAGGTTTCCAAGGTTGTTAGAAGGAAAGATCAAGGTCCAAATGGTTCAATAGCTTGCACTAGAAGTGTATAAAATGATGAGTGAAACAGGGCAAATAGGAATAAGTGGTGGCCACCTACAAACACTCCAAAAACATTATTGCAACAGGAAAAAGAAAGCCCATCAATATTTTGCAGATTTCCCAGTCAACACATGGAGCTTGATGCCACAAGATGACAGAGAGTTCAGCTCTCGCCACACTGCCATCACAAAACAGTGAATGAAATAGGATGTATAGGATACACGCATGCATCCTGGCTGAAGGGCCTGGGCAGGCACTGAACTCCTGGGCTAGGAAGAGACAGTGAAACCAATGGCAGTGAGGAAGTTGATACTGGCAGGAATGCAAGGAGAAGGTTAAGGAGAAAAAGGTGTCTGGAAAAGGAAAATGGGAGATAAACTGCATGCAATAATCAGGAAAAAGGTTAAGGAAGGTGTTTTGTGGGATTTCATCTTTCAATCTCCAAGTGAGAGAGGGGAAATTTTTTTAAGGTACTGCTAGGCTGTGTCAGAGCATATGCTCCAGTCCTCTGATGAGAGGAAAAATGGAAGATGCTGATCACAGGTGAATGTTTACAGCTGCAGCCAGCTGGACTGCAGACAGAGCAGCCAAGCCATGAAGAGCTGTCCAATTCAAGCCTATGCTCCAAACACCAACATCCTGGTCCATCCCCAAGTATTGCATTCCCTTTGCAAGCCAGTTCACCATTCAAACTTCAGAAATAAACAGCTGAATATCCTGCAGATGGGGAATTTCAGGCAGCATTGAGTGTTTTCAATCTATAGTTTGATTTTGGCTGGCACAGAGAGACCAGCTGCAGCGGTGCACATTTTGAGCAGCATGAGGAAAGAATATTTTTTCCTATGTTATCCACTGTGCCTCCAGCTCAACCATCCTAGAGCCTCAGAGTCTAAGTGTATCCAGTATGTATAGAGCTGGGGCTTTTTCCACCACACAGGGGCTTGTGACAGCACAAAGCCTCATCAGGTGCCTCCAACTCAGCAAATGGCAAAGCTTGCACATCACTGAGCACAATCTGAGCAGGTACTTAACTACGAGGGCTAACAAACCTCTTCAGACAGTATGTTTGTTATGAGGGTCATCCTGATCTGCACATGGCTCTGATTTCCTTTTCAAGAGCAAGCAGATGGACAAGGACAGCAGAAATGGACCCTTATGGCCACTGAAATAGAGCAATTTTTCCTTCATGTTCAGGGATTTCACTCAAGTTCTCCCCAGCTGCAGTACCAAGAGCAGTTGGGGTGGTAACATGAACACATGGGAAGCATTAAAGCACAACCTCACAGCACTTGGGCCCATCAAGACAACTCATATGTTACAGGGCACAAGGTTGCCTGCTCCTCTGTCAATCAATGTGGCCATGGGATACCCACTGCAGGGCTTTCCTCTGCTTATGCAGGCCTGGCACTGGGGTTTTTTTTGCTCCACTGTGCATGACTGGTGGTGTGGATGCCTAGCCAGGCACGGGCCTAAACTGGAAATGTGACACCAGGCAAGCAATCACACCGATTTATGGTAGTGGATGTACCAGCACATGCACATCAAGCAGCAGTCCTACTCCTGGAATGAGACCATGCATCCCAAAGGCATAGCTCTTGCCACTCTTTAGCATTGGAAACAGCAGATGGGTAAGAATTTGCCCTATAGTCCTGGGACAGTGGGACATTTTTCCTCCTTTCCCTCCCAAGTGTTCCCCTCCACCTACCCTTCTCCCAGAAAGCACAGAGCATCACAATCAGAAATAAAATCAACAATGATGCAAAATCACACAAATAATGCCATGGCTACTCGCACAACCTTTGACATCAGCTGCCTGCTCCTGGCTTCCCTTTCCATGGGAAGCAGGAGCCCCAGCACAGCAACCACAGCACATATCACCCATTGCTCCAGCTGCTTTTCTCCACACCTCTACTCCTAATCCCACGTGCCCTTCTTCCCCACCCAGTGGGGAACCCCACCACCAACATACCGGGCACACAACATAATAAAGCAACAGAGTACAGTGTTAAGCAAGGCTTTCATGTGCAGCCAACATTTCAAAAGGCACAGTACATGCTGTATGCTCAGTGCCGTCAGACTCCAAGACTGGATTCTCCAGTGTTTTAGGAAAAAGGTAAGGCAGGAGGAGAGTGTGAGGAGGGGGAACAGACCAAGCTTTGTGGAATTCTTTTTAAGAGTGTATGCATGACTGTATAAAAGGGCATTTTTTTCCTGACCTCAAAGAGACAATATTATTTCACACAGACCTGTTTCCAAGAGCTGCCAAGCTATTTCTACCTGAACCAGTGCCTGGTTGAGGCAGTGACTGTGAAGGGGAAACCCTCTCTCCAAGTACGACATGGAAATTCCTTGACCTCAGCTGTGAAGCCAATCAACACGTGTGCAATGGGCCAATGAAAAAGAAATTAAAATACCAGAGTGGCCAACACAGATGAGGGCAGGTGTGTAAGGGAGAAGGCACAGCCTGCTTTTTCCAGTCAAAAGGCCTGACAAAAAAAACCAGGGACATGCCAGGCTGGGAAGAAGAGGAAAGCAGGGCAAAACCAAGAGCACTGAGACATTGGTTAGAAAAGCAAAGATTTAAAATGCCAGGCAAACAGGTTCTGAATCATATTCTAAAGCCCAAAGGTAGAAAGGCAGGGCAAACAGTCATGGAAGGCAGAAATAAATATTTATTTTAGGCCATGCTATCGTTTGCTGTGCTTCACGGAAAGGTTTGGGTGTTCACGATGAGCCCAGACAGAGCCAAATAAGTTCATCATCAGTCTAGACCTGGTCACACCAAGCAGTGACTACACCACAGACCTGCACCCTACTCTAAAGCTGTGTTTGCTTCCTCCAGGCCATTGGAGAAAACACCTCCAGATTGAAACTATTTTTCTTGACTGACATTAAGGACACACCAACATACTGTCTCCAGCAGAAGTCCCACAAACAAGTCACCACTGGAGCAACAACTGGCCCATGTCAGCTTTCCAGTCAAGGGAGACAGAGCCCTTTAGTTTCTTACTTGGAGAGCTGGATAGCTAGAATTAAAGCATCTGAACCCTAGAAAACGCTTGTGATCAGAGCTGAACCCTTTGGGATAGGCAATGCAGCATTCCCCCCACGGCAGAAAACCGATGCGTACCCCAACCGCTCCATGGCTCCACAATGGCATTAGTAATGCTCCACAGTCAGGTGTGAACGTGAGCTCACAGCACTCCTGCAACACACCACATGCACAGCCTGCCCTCTCCATGGGATAGATGTCAGTCAGAAGGGATCTCCCACTGCCAGAATAATTTGTCTTTTTCATGGCCCGCTCCCAGGTTAACAGCAGGAAAGATGACTGCAAGGTCTGGGCAACAGATCTTCCAAGCAACCTGCATGAAGCAGAACAGCAAACACAAGAAGTGCTAGTGGCATCCATGGGTCAGTTTAAGTGCACACACAAGGATGGGGATGCACAGCTTTTTCAGGGCCACAAGCTTCTTCTAAGATCAGCCACAGATACAAGTCACAGCTACGAGCCTTATCACAACAGTGCCTGTATTTATGGGAAGTAAGTAAGAGCAGTCCCTATACTTTCATCCTTTTCAGAGTCCCAAGAAGCTCCACTTCACAAAAAACATTCACTCCTTACAGCAAGAGTGACTTGCACTGAAGACAACCATTTTGCTGGTGCTTAGATACTCTGCATTAAATTAAAGCAATCAGATCCAAGTGAGACCTGTGCTCCAAGACCTAAAACTGGTTCATAACCCACTCCATCCTCAATTAGTTCTCAGACACCCCCAAACTGCTGTAGTTTCAGTACCTGCTGGGTTTTCCCAGTCAAAGACAAGTCTTTGAAAAACAAGAGTGACAACAAAGGAACTTGATTCTTGCTGAATCTCCAGCATGGGTTTCTTTGCACACAACACCAGTTTGGAATATATGGCCTTTCCTATTAGACATCTAGAGGAATCATGGGTACCAATCCAGTCTCTCCTCTTCTCCCCTGGTCACCTGCCCCTCTCCTGCTAACGTCAAACTTTCCAAGGTCCCCCAGCACTCGTGGTCTAGGACAGAAATGTATTTATTAGGCCAAAATGAACAGAGTGTGCATGGATTAGAAAATGAGTCCTGTCTGTTCAACTAGGGCTGGGCAAGCTTGTTTTGCCTGATTTAGAGGCCATTCAAACATTGTGGGTTTGAACATTACTGCATTAGTATTTCACTTAGGAAAAACTGTGAAAAAAAAAAGAGAAACGTGAAGAGAAGGGGAAAAAATCCAGTGGAAACACAAATAGCGTATAACGTATATGGGGTCCCCACTTGTGCCAGCACAGATCTTCTAAGCCCTAATACATTGCACAGGCTTCCTGTCAGCTAGAAGTTCCTTTGGTGTACACACACCCCCCCCCCCCAAAAAAAAAAAAAAAAAATCCTGAATCACCATAAAGAGATGGAACAGGTCAAAAGAAATGGATATACATGCCACCTACCTCTGGTCCTAAACTCTGACCTGACTGCATTTAGACTTTGAAATCAAGACCACGTAGATCAAGAAGAGAGAACTAATTTTCAAAGTTCCAAGTCACTCAGACCACCTTGGGTGATCACTACAACTTTCTGCATCAACAGGACATGCTGCAAACTCTCCACAGCTCCTGCAGTTTGTTCATTAGCTTTCTCCCTCCCTCAGCTGCACCTGGCTGTGGGTAGGACTCCCAACAGCTCATCTTTCTAGAGATAATTAGCAGTGGTCATTTTACATCCCTCGGGGGATGGGACCCCCAACAGGTGACATTATATTAGGGCTCATCAACTAAAGAACAAGTCCTTCAGGTTCAAGAGCTTACTCTGAGAGGACAGCTGGTCTCTTCCCAAACTTCACCTCAACAGCAGCAGAGGGAAAAGGTGTGAAACATCCTTAGTGCAGGCAGTAAAAGCAAGCAGAGGACACATGATGAAAGAGAAAATTTGGCACCAGGGAAGAAACTTAAGGTACTAAATGAACAAGGCAGCAAGGCTCTTTATCAATCTGACCACTTCAAACCACCTCCTCTATCACCTGTCTCCATTTCAAAAGCAAAAAACCCATAAGAAATCAAGTGGAAACCAAACTGAGACTAACCTTCCTCCAGAGGCATTGTCACCAAATCCTAAAGGCTGCTTTAGGTGAAAACAGTGACAAGAAACAAAGAGGTGGGATGCTGCCAATGGACATTGCTTACCTGCATGCGAGCAAGATCCACCAGCAGAGAGCATGGCCTGAATCAGCAGTTCTCCCAGCACCCTGCAACCCCAGAGAACTCACTCAGGTGATTAACTCCACCTAAAACATCATTCCTTCCTCCTCCTCCTTCTCCATCAAGCACTTTAAAGCCCCACACCTGTGTGGGTTCATCCTCTGCTCCCATTTACACCTGGGCTACACTCCTCCTCGCTAGCAGGTCCCGTAAGCTGTACTAATGAGAGAGAGAGGTTGTGTTTGTATCAAGAAACTGTACACAAGGTACCACCATCATGTTGGGCCATCTTTTCACCCTGCCTCTGGGCCCCTTGTGCCCAGAGGATACTCTCAAGACAAGCACAGTTGCACAGATGTCAACAGGACTGCCTCAGCCCTGCTCTTGCCTGCAGTTCAGAGGAAGATGCTGTGAGCCCTATATGGCAATGACCCCACACAGGAGGAATCCCTTTTCTTCTCCATAACATCTCTGACTTCCCCCCCACCTAATCTATATTTTTTTTTCCGGCCTATGTATACTTTCCAGCTCGTTTCCTCTTGCGGTTCTCATTTCCCGCTCCTAGGAGGTGAGCTCATGCGTTTCTCAATTACCAGCCAAAGAAAGAGAGAGGGAGAAAGCAATCTTATGGAAACAGATGAAGTCACGCCTGTATAAGGCCACATTACAGCTTGTGCTCACAGAGCCATGATGCAGACATTGCTGCCCCCCAACCCTGGCAGGGCAGCCCAGCTTCCCAGTCCACAGCTGAGGTTGCTCCCCTTGTGCCAAGGGAAGATGCTCCACCAACACGCAGGGAGCGCGGAGCATGTTTGTCTCGCTGGCTTCTCCCTCTCGTCCCCCCTCCGCCCCTGATTTTGATCCTACCACCCTTTTGTCCACCCCCAGTGATCCCCATGGATCTTTGACTCACTCACAGCACGCCACTGAGTCAATAGCGAGCCCACAGACCATGTGCAAGGCTCCCAGCACTGCGTGCTCTGCCTACGGCTATGCGGACGCCGGAGAAGTTACACCAGGGAAATCTAAAGGCAATTAAAAGCATAATACAAGTGGTTGTTTAGAAAAGGTGGTGGGGAGGAGAGAATAAAATTAAAATAAATAAAGGAATGTTTTAATGAGTGCAGCAGTGAAAGCGGGATTAGAGGTGCCTGAATGGCATCTCTATATTTCCCGTATGGAAGGGAGGGCCGCCCAGCGCAACCAGAGCTGACAAAAAAAATTAGCTGGGCCTCAGGCTCAGAGAAACATTTGGCTAGAAAGGAAAGAAGGTAATTGCTGCAAATGTAGACTAATTCAGGAAGCAGCCAGCCCTACACGGGGCCGGTTTTTGTGCTGTTAGAGTGCTACGGACACTTTGTGAGTGCTGGCTTGAGGGGTGAAAAAAAGCACAGGGAAATAGCAGGAAAAAACAAACCAAAACAAGACAGAAAACAACAAATTTCTCCTTTCCACAGTTCACGTGTGCTTGGTGCTTTTCTTCCCTTGTCTCTCGCTCTGCAAGGACACTGAGGATCTGCTGGGGGTCCTACTCAGCCTTGCCTTCACCAGTCTGTCCGATGGCCATGAAGGGAGCGATATCAGTGGCTTCCAAAGCGTGGAGCATATCCCTCCCTTCCCCCTGCCCCAGGAGAGGAACGGGCTGGAAGGTGAGGCGCAGGGCACGGAGGATGTGTTTACTCTCATAACACCCCTGTGAGGTGGGGAAGTCATAGCCTCATCTGACAGATGAGGAACAGAGGCAAAGTGAGATTAAAGGATTAGCCCAAGGTCACACAGGAAAAGTTTGTAGCAGAAGTGGAAATTAAACCCAGGTCTCTCGATCCAAAATCAGTGCCTTAAGCGCAAGACCAGACTTTCCTAGAGTTGGTCAGCCTTTTATATTTGATAGTTTAATTTCAAACAGAAAAACAGTTTATTTTCTAAATACATATTTTCATAGAAAAGGGAGATGGAGGAGCTCATTTCCTGGAGGCAGGAGCTGCTTAAGATCTTATTTATTTCTGTTTAACTTAATTTCTTTTAGGTTTTAGCATTTCTGATGGTTAAAAAAAAATGCTGCAGAAATTTCAAAGCACAGGAACACATTTCTTTTTGTTAATAATTCATCATGGGAAATATTTTCCACTTTCCAGTCAGTTCTGCTCTGCTTCTCTTTGCCTTACCAGGTTTTTAATACCTTTTTATCATCATTTTTTCATAGCCTCACCTAGCTTAGAAAGCCCACATCTAAACAGAGGCCTTTGTTGGACAACACTGTGGTCAGTAAAACCCTGTGGCTCAGAAAGTTACTTTGCAAATGAATACAGGCAACAAGTCCATGCCTGGACATATGTAAGCTGCAGGACAAATCTTGAGTTAGACCCCAGCTGCTGCTGACTCTGCTCATCCAGTCCCTGCCCAGACCATGCCTCCCTCTGCTTCTGGCTCTGAAACTCCCTATTTTCTTCCTTTTTATTGTGCTGCCAAGCCCAGTCCTTCCAAAACACATCTTCCTCTTGGCTCTGAAAGCCCCTTGGCAGGGGAAGGCAGTCCCACGCCTCCTCACACATGGGCCAGCTGAGGTCCATGGAGGAGCAACTACTTGTCCACAATCAACTAGGAGACCATCAGCAGAGCTGGGGAAAGTAGATGGGTTTCATTAATACAGAGCCTCTCTCCATTTAGACATGAGAAATCCAGCCCTCACAGAGGCCCCTAGGAATTTACCATCTCTATCCAAAAGGGGAGGTTTTTCACCCTGAGACACTAAACAGCAAGAAAGCTACATGAAGCAAACATGACCTGAGGCTGGCATATTTAAAGGTGACTTAAGGACCCAGACATTCAATTCCCATGAAAACAAATGAGAATCAGTTGGCAGAAAAGGGCTGTCTTATATTCATGCCAACCAAACGGTTAAAATTAGTTACAATTGGTAAAGCATTCTGAAGAAAATGTGGAACACTTATATAAAAGCTGAGTGTTGCTCAGAAACAAAGATCTCTTTTCCTGTAATTGTGTTTAATGATCTCTGAAGAACAAGCAGACAATCCACAAGGATGACTACCACCATCACATATGTTCCTGTGACAATGAGGGAATTAGGCTGAAACAAAGACTAATATGCTATCCTTACAAGGCAGTTTTCACTTCTAGTCTGGCTCCCTCTTTACTGAAATACTTATTTACACAAGCAGGCAAACTCTGTGCATCAGTGATGAAGTATTCCACCAGCAGAAAAGAAAATGTATTATGACTGGTATCAGTCCAATTTGCCCTGAAGATATCTAAACATTCACCTACCACACAAAAAGATTTCAGTCTCCTCTCTCACTCCCAGCTGGCCCCTGTCTGGTCCACAGTATCCACCACTCTCCTCTGAGCTGGGGAAGGCCAACCAAAGAGCAGAGCTTCAGCAGCATTGTGAGGGCAGGTCCTGGATCATTTAACTGACCTTCATGCACTGAAATCTCAGCTCTGAGCTCCTTTTTGACTTGTTTCAGTCCTGAGGAAGGACCATTTGTCCCCTCTGGGACAAGCTCTTTGAGGCTGACTGACTTCTGCAGCAGTCCAGAGCATCCTGCACTGCCAAATGAAGAGCTCACTCACAAATTTTGACTTACCTCTGTCGGTACAGATAACCAGAGCAGCATAGACCAGTGTGTGCTATCCAAAAGATGTTCAAGACCACCTGGATATTTTTGCATCTGGGCTGTGACTGCACCCTCTCTTTTTTTCACTGCTTCCCCCCATAATCACCTTAGTTAACAGTGGGTAAGAAACTAAATTTACCTGTAAGTCCGTGTGCTCACACATAGGTAGCACAAGGGCAGGGTTCTTCGGCAGCCCAGTTGATTTGTTGTGGTTTGTCCCGTATGGTCAATGTTTGTCAGCTTCCCAAGGATATGCCCACAGGGAAGAGGTGCAGAGAGGCCTGAACACACCCACAGGGCTGCCTGGAAGCTTTGGGTCCAGGCAGGTGCTAATGAGCTGGTCTTCATCCTATTTTACAGGTCAAGTCTGAATCCAGGACAGAAATACCCAGAGGAAAACTTCTCTAGACTGGAGCTAACATTATACAGGCAGAATGTGGTTTTCACTTCTTTGTCGCAAGTTCTGGGTAAGGTGAAGCGAATTCCTGGAAACTGAAGGGTTTGGCCACTAGAGTTGTAGACTTGGAAAAATACTACTTCTGGCTATGATGATTTATTTATAGTTGCAATTAAAGACAAAAAGCCTCTTCAGCGAGGGAGGATGAAGTGGAAACAAGGCCAGGCCTAGAAACCTAAGACTACAGGGATTCCCAGAGCAAAATTAATCAGGGAACTTCTCTGTTTTCTACTTTTTCTTTTTCTTTTTCTTTTTTTTTTTTTTTTTTTTTCCTAAAGGGTTATCTCTTTATTTTGCTTATCTGGCCCTCGGCTTTACAACAACCACATTTCTGGACCTTCCCCACGAGCTTTGGAAAAAAGCCAAACACTAGAATTGAGACTGGGGGTGGGTCTCAAACTCCCAAGAAAGAATTGTAAGCCTTCAGCTACAAAGGCCATTCTACATCTTACCCCTGGAGCTGTTCACTGCCCAGCCCCAGCAAAGGCAGTGACAGCTTTGGGATGTGGCAGTGGAGGCCAAGAGGAGAGACCAAAATCACCAGCTGCATGGAAGAGCAAGGAAGTACAAGAAGGCAAGAAAGAGGCCAAAAGTTCTTACATCTACAAAAAGAAATGTGTGTGGTAGGATTTTCTCTGTGCTGGCCTTTGATTTACAGCCTGTCAGGGTATATATTATTCCAGCTCTTAAAAGAGTGGGTGTGGTGCAAACCCCCAGACAACCTTTTGAGAAGGAGTTCTGTAGATGTCTCTTAATTCCTTTTAGATCCAGTTTTTGGCCCTTTTATTCGTCCTCTGATGAATAAAAGATCTGGCTCCAGCCACCATGACTTGGATAACAAATGAGGTAGGGAACTGCAGATCAATTCAAACAAGCAAGACAAGTCAAAAGAGGTGCTTCTTTGCTGTCCCAGTGCTCTCCCACTCCTTCTGACCAAGGGCTCCAATCAAGACTTCCAGGCTAAACAGAACCTCTGATCACTGCAGCAATCAAAAGTGCCCAGGCAGACCAAAACTAGGGACAGTCTCTCACACCGAAAAGCCAGGGCTGCTTTGCTGTAAGAGACACTGAAGCCAGCTCTGTCTGTTCATCCCCAAGTGTGGACTCTCAGGCCTCAGCTTCCCTCTCCAGACTGGAGCAAGAGCCCTAGACAGCCTCCCGTGTCATTGCCATGTGTAAGCACCTCCAACTAAAAGGCTGCTACAGGTTTCCCCTTCAGCCTGCATTGCCCCGTTTACATACTGCATTCCAGCCTGGAAGAAGAGCTGCTACTCCCTGTTTACATACACTTTGCTCCAAGAGAGGTTTTTCAGTCTCTTGGAGCTGCCTGACTTCTGCATTGTGACAAGAAGCTGCACTACACCCCCACTTCATGCAACTTTTCATGGGACTTTCCCCCACTCTGCATCCACTGAAACATGAGTGGACTACTAGCAGCAGCTCTCTTTAGACAGGTACAAGAAGCACATCTAAAACCCATGGCAGAGAGGTAGCACCTCTCCCTAAAATGGAGAATAAGAAAGAGTGGATGAACTTTAACTCACAGGATTTATAGGACTGGCTGAAACAATTAGCAATTACCTATTTGTCTCTTATGAAGGGTTTCTGAGGTGCATGATAGAGAGAACAAAGCAAACTTTATGCCTAAAATTAAATAAGCTTGTGGATTGCAAAAGGAAGTCAGGTTAGCTACAATTCCCAGGAGAAAAAGTCTGAAACATAAATAAATAATGAATAAATACTGCAAAGTATTTGTAAGCACAGAAGATAACAAAGTCTTAGGGTAATATGGATTTAATCAGAAATAATTTGGATCCAGCTAAGCTAATTTCCCTCTATGACAGGCTGCATGGATAGCAGAGAGGCCATTACATATCTTGACTTATAAAGCTTCAGATGCATAACATCTTCCTAAGAGATGAAATAAATGGTCTCAAATAAACTTTCACAGAGCAGATGCAAAAGTGACTAGAAATATGATACTTGGATGCTAACTATTGATGGGTCACTGTCAAAATGGAGGGATTAACCCAGCAGAGCTGCACTGTGTTTGTTGTGAGTCCAGATTTCTTCAAAGTTTTCTCTAACAACTTGAGCCATTAGATAGATTGCATGCTTGTAAAATACACAGCTGTTATGTAGCTGGGAAGAACTGCCTGAAGACAGGCTTGAATTCTGATCTTGACAGTGGGGAAAATGTCTGAAAAAAATTGGACCCCATTCAGTACAGATAAGGATAGGGAAAACCTGTCCACAATTCCTCAGAAAATTGTGGAGAGCTTTGAGATGGACTGCAAGCTTAATAAGAGTCAGCCATGTCTCATGACTATAGACAAAAGACAAATGTTGTCCTGGGTAGTACAAACAGCCTGACTCCAGCCTGTAAAACATGTGCCCTTCTGCTCTGGTCTACATGGCAAGGCCCATGGACCAAGCCAGAGTGTTAATCTAGTCTCAGGAC
The DNA here is from genome assembly GCA_013400635.1 of Hypocryptadius cinnamomeus. Taxonomy (NCBI): domain Eukaryota; kingdom Metazoa; phylum Chordata; class Aves; order Passeriformes; family Zosteropidae; genus Hypocryptadius; species Hypocryptadius cinnamomeus. The sequence continues at coordinate 183,050 of VYZP01008188.1, read as the reverse complement.
AGCGAACTCCAAAAAGATGTACATTGACAGGAAATAATCTGGAGGAAAGCAACACAATCAAAGATCAAACCTCACCTGTGTGGAGAGCTTTGAACAGAGTTGGGTTGTCCATCACAAAAGAGAAATCCATAAAGAGATCATATACAACAAGAGTTTTCAGATTCCTGAAAGTCTCACCTGCCTTTTTAAGCCCAGGCACTGGACATCCTCCACTTCAGAAACACGGAGCAGGTAATCAATAGACACTTCAGGAAAACATGGCATGGGATGGAGGGTGGTCCAGTGGAGACCACAGTGTAAGCAAGAACTTTTGGCCCACAAAGAGCAGGAGCTACTGAATAGCCTTTGCCTCCAACAGCCCACCCAAAAGGCATCACAGTGGAAGGCAGTTTCTGCATCCTGCAAGAGCAGCTGGGCCAGAGTGCGTGTGAGACCTTGATTAAAAACAGGCTGCTGTTCACATTTCAGCTCTGCTTCTGGCAGTCTATGAGAACTTCCTCATTCCTAGAGGGTCTCCTCATCCCAGATGAGGGAGCTGGTGTCTGGGGAAGACCTTTAGTATTCATTACAAAAATGTTTCAACCCTCTTGTCGGTCTCTCCTCACTTCACCAAAGCATGCAGAAAATCTTATTTTTCAGGAGCACCCACCAGCTCTCCCTTGACTGGCTCTGCTGCTCAAATGCCTGACTCGCCCCTACTGCTGTCAAAGGAAAATGCTTCCATGGATGTAAAGCACTGCACAGGTTTAGGTGGAACCTGTACAGGACCCCAAAGCAGTGGTACTGAAACATGAGGAGCCCACAGCTTGCACAAGTGACTCATGAGACTGAAGAGGGGGGGAAACCCTGAAATACAAGTGGAAGAGCATTATACAGGACCAGAATCCTGCAGAAGGCACAGCAAGAGCAAGCCACAGAGCTCTGTAGGTTTGGGAGTGATGTCCCCTCCCCAGGCACACCAAAATGCACAGGCAACATATGGCTGCTCTCCTGGGGAAAGGATGGAATGCCAGCCCCTGGTAGAGCTGCAGGTTCCCATCCCCCGTCACAGTGGGTGAAACATGCCATGCTCCCAGCTAGAGAGAGAGGAGCATCCCCAAACACCAAGGGAGGGGCATCTCCAGAGCCTAAAAAGCCTAGAGGAAGGTCCAGACAACAAGAACAGCAAACACCAACCGAAGCTCTGTGGAATATGAAAGGAAGAAATAAGTAAAAGCAGATGGAGTTGTGCCACAGAGGGCTTTTCCCTTGCATCTCTGGTATTCCACAAAGAGTCACCTCCCCTGCCCAGATGGTCCCTGTCCTCACTGAACTGGGCAACTCTGCTCTCAGCTCTGTCTGGCAGCCCTTGTCCATGGGGAATGCTAAACCTCAGAGTCCCAACACACACATTGCAGACAAATTTTTAACCACTTCCCTCACTCCAAAGCAAAGCCAACTGCACTGGAGTCCCGGCACAATGAAAGCACAACATAGGTTCAAAGCTGAGCAGGACGAAAACCTTTGAAATTTCATGTAGTTTTTTATCCCCCTTGTTTTTCCAGGTAGGTTCATACATGGTCACATGTATTATGATCTAATCATTAATTCAAACACCACTTAATGCAGAAGTTCACGTTGGTTCAGTTACATCAGGGCAAAGACTGATCCGAGCAGGGTCTGCAGGGTCCTTTTGGCCTGAACCATTTCCTGATTCATCCACAGAGTGTTACTCAGGGATCTAACTGAGTTCCTTAATAATAATAACTTCCACTTAACAAATGAAAGGTTTTGTATAGGTCAATTCTAACCTGGTGCCTGGTCTGGACTGGAAAGGTCTCTGCATGTTACATACCCTGCTGTAGATCTGTTTCTAGTATAAAGATGGCATCCCAAGCACACATAGACCACGCTGGTACTCTCAGTGAAATACTGGTGTTACTGCATCATGAAAAGAAGTTATATTGCTTTAAAGGCAGCAGCCCAGAGCAGTATAAATTTTTGCACAAACTCTCAGATCTTTCCCTGAAAGCAGGGGACAGCAATTATTCCTGAACCAAAACAGCCATGCAACAGTGGCAGTAAATTATTTGATTTGTTTTTTGGAAAATGTTGTGTGCAAGCCAGGCCAATAAAAGTGATCCAGTATCCAAGGCATTTTTGCCACTTGTTAAAAATGTCAAATTGTCCTTCCAGCTAATTTACTAGCATAAAATCCAGTACATTTTAATTGCTGACTAATTTGCAGAGATCTTACTGGGCCTGTTTCTTAGGTCTGCTCTGAAGAAAGAAACTAACAAAAGTGTCTGGGAAAGACCAGCATGGCCTGCAGCCATCAAGGAAACACCTCACCAGCATGAGAAGTTTGGCTGTATCTTATTGGCAGCTGATGGAATTCCATGAAGAAGTAAGTGCCTTCATAAATGCAACTCCACACAAGTCATTGCCCAGTTGAAGGTGAGGAAACTGCTGTACATTGCAGAGCTGAGAGCCTTCTTCAAAGAATAGACACATACCATTCCCAGGCTGAGCATTTTATATGCACACGCAGCATTGCAAAGTCCACTATTATAATTTGGTTTCAGTAAAAACAATGGTTTCTGAGGGATATAGATGTGGGCTCAACAGAAAACACTAAACACTCCCACTTGGCTATTAATCATTTTTAGTAGATTTTAGGTGACAGCAGCTGTGACTTTTCTGATCATGACTTAACACACCCCTTTTACCAAAAGATGACTAGACAAATGTCTGGCTAGAACAATTGCTGTCACTCCACCACCTTTGTTGCTGATCCTCTCTAACCATCAATACAGGACAATGTTTTTATGCAGCTGCTCTCGATTCAAAGTTTACAAAATGGACATACAGAGAAGTTTCAGGTATGATTTATGGTTATCACAAGGGTGAAGGTAATTGACATTCCTGATGTTGCTCATTGCTATGCAGATGTGGAAGAGACAAGTCCAGGTGCATCAAGCCTAGCATATATATGTGTCTGGAAGACAAAGCCAAGAAATAAACAGCCCAGGAGAATCACCTACCAACTTCTGGCCACCAGGGGTTCACATGCTCAGCTCACAGGAGCAGCAGTTCCTCACTGAGATTGAGCTGACTCCAAACAAGCTGGGACGTGCATATGGAGTGGCAGAAGCCTGTGTGGAGAGACCAGATTACTCTGAAGAGCAAGGAGAGCCACATCCACATGGCCCAGAGCCAAGCCCAGCCAGTCTCCTGAGGCACTGGGCTTAGCTGTGGTGTCACACTGACACAGCCACAGCCCTCCAAGGGAGGCCACGGAGCCACCCTGGCACCGCATCGCAGCGGGCAGAGGCGCTCAGGGGGATCACATCTAACTGTCCTGGTTTAGGGACAGACACCTGCAGTCACTTCCCTGGGGTTACAGAGCTGGGAAGCCACTTGGACAGGTACTGCATCCAACCCCAGCCTGCTGTCCACTTGCCCACGCTGTCAGCCTGCCAGTGGAGAGCTCAAAGGGCAGTTTCAGCTGCTCACACACATATGGTTGCTGACACGTGGCTCAGGAGGAGGAGGATAATAACAGATCATCTAAGGATAACATACTGTATATCAGATCATGCTGAAAGGGGCCCAAGCCAAGTAAGATTTTTCCCCCTCGTCAATGGAATTTCCTCGTGTATGCTTGTTTTATTCTGAAGATGACATTTTTTTGCCTAGAAGAGAAGATTATTTTGCAGACTATTTTCTTTAAAGAAAAAAAAAATAAGAGTCTTCCAGGTCACTAGAAAAATTTACAAGTTTTTTTTTTTTAAAGGAGAGACCAAATGCAAGAAAGGCACACAGTAAGCATGAAGTGAAATAAGAGAAATAATGGGAATAAATTAATCCTTTAGGTTTGCAGATTAACGCTGCATTTTCTCAGCCATGCTTAATTCATGTATATCTTAATATCCTGGATCTCTTCTGCATCTAGGTCCACTTGGCACTGCCAGGGAAGTTCCTTCCACACTTCCCCTGAACAGAGAAACACGGGTGAGCAGTTTTTATGGATTTTATATTTTCAGCCAAAAGCACGCCTTCTACTCTTTCATCTCTGTTCCCTGTCCCCACAGTCAAATCACAAACTCATCAGGGACGGGCATGTGCATGGGAAAAAAGGGGCATAAGAACAGACTCCCTCACAGCACTTTACCAAGGTCATTTTGGCTGCATCTTCACTGTTTCTCAGCCTGAAGAGTCCTACTCGATGTTTCAGTCCTTTTGGACTGCTAAAAGTTCTTCCAGTAGACACATCTTCTGCAAATGGAAATTCACAAAATTCACAGACAATATATTTCTTTTTATTATCAACCTTTCACCCCTAAACTGTAGGCTTTTCAAACACAGGTCAAAAACTGCTTATCTAGTTTCTTTCCCTCACATCCTTCCAGTGCTCATTCTTGTCAACCATGACTGAGCCTTTTATACTTTGCAATTAAGGACTATTTGTGGTCTCAGCAGACCAAACATCATCCCCTACACCCCAAAAAGTGGTACACCTTAGTATCAGAGACCATTCCAAGTCACAAATGACCTCTTGAAACCATCCAGTCCCACATCCTATTTGAAGCAGGGCCAGCAGAGAAGAGTTTGTGCTAGACCTTGCCCATTCAGGTTCAGAACTTCCCCAAGGATATCAATCCTACATCGTCTGTGGGCTCCTACTCTTGTGTTCCACAATCCTCGAAGTGATAGGCATTTTTTCTTAATATCTAACAGAAATTGCTATTTTTGGAACTTGTGTCTGCTGCCAACCGTATCACTGTCCATCTCTGAATCAAACAGCATGGTTTTCCAGGCTCCTTTTGGGTACTTCTAATGAGTATAATGCTCACACAGCAATTTCAGTCTCAAATTTGGACTTTGACTAGGCAACTAGAGCAGTTCCTTCCACAGCAGCAAAGGAAAGCTGAATGGTAGAAGGACAATGCAATCAAAGTTAGTGAAGTATCTGGGAGTCCTCCCATCTCTGTCAATAAGCCTGGAGTTAAATCTGGGAAGTGGACAGATAGCACAGTAAGAGAAGGTTTGGAGGTACATTTTCGTAATGGCTTAAGGCAAACTAGTTTTAAAATTTGTCCCTGTGTGCATGGATTGCAAATCAGATCCCTTTTTAATTCCTACTGCAAAAGCAAGAAATAAAAATCTTACAAAATTCTCATTTGGTACTCAAAGAATGCTTGGCATAAGTTGGAGAGGATATGGTATAATTTTTCATGAGTAATGAATGTTTAAGTCATGCTTGAAGCACAAAATTCAATTCAACTTTAATTAGAGAGGCGTCACTAAAGCTCTTATTATGATTTTATAGGCCACAGAGGAGATCAGATCAAATTCTCGAGTTACGCTGAACAGGGCAGGAAAGGCAAAGAAGAGATCACGTGCAGGACGACTCAGCTCATCCACACTCTGCTATTTGTGTGTTACCATAAAAAAATCTACCTGATCCAGGGATGACTGATTTTTAAGGATCCCTAGTACAGGCTGTAATGCTACTACACATTAGGGCTTCAGAAGTATTGTTCCCTGGCCTACACTATGCCATGGACTGAATCTTTGGGAGGAGCTGGGGCATATTGAGCAAAAAAATTTACAAGCCAAGTATGATCAGATACCTTTCCAGCTGCAGCAGCATCAGCTGTGCCATACTCTAAGGCTGTTGGTATGTATCTCTTTTTTTTTTTTTCCCCTCTCCTCAAAATAAAAAGGACAGACCTGCAGAGCAAAACCAAAAACAATCGAGGTGGTCCTCCAATGTGCAGAGTCAGAATCCCAACAAATGCTGTCAAGGGAAAGATACAGAAAATTTATCACAATTCACTGTCTGGATTGTTTGCTGAGTTTGGGAGATAATATTTCTGTTTAAAAATAAAGAGCTGGGACCACAGGGACACAGCTGCAGGTATGACATCTCTTGTGACCTCCAGAACTCAGGTGTTAGAGGGAGATATGGTTCCATCTTTTTTTCTTCTGCCACTTATGGCAATAATCTGTTAACACTGGCTGAAGACACATATTTTAATAAGAAACACAAATCAAGACACTACAGGTTTGAAAGGCAGACAGGATTTTTTTTTTAATATTACATAATTTTATTTTGAAAATATTTGCAGCAAAATGGCCATGTAGCCACATCATGTCCTGCAATAATTTTTGTTCACCTTTTTGCAGGTGTTGCAAGAATAGCTGGAGTATAGGAAGAAAAAAGAAAAAGAAAGCAGAGAAATGTACAGTAAACCATAGAAAACAGCAGAAAAATGATGGTACAGAAAATACACCAGTAGATATGACTGTGATCCAGACAGGCCAGATATGGTAAGAAACCATCCCTTGGACAGGTCCCATTAAAAACAGAGAGTTTGCACAGGCCTATTCTGCAATTCTTGAGAAGTCAAACAGTGAAGTGGGCTCTCACTGGCTCCTGGGCTCCAACAACATGTAATAGGACAGCTGAAACAAAAGAAAGATTGAAGGAAGGGAAGACTGGAGAAAAAATAATAAAAGAGAAAACCCACACACTCTTTGCTACTAATGCCTTACAAGACACTACATAAAGAGGTGGAATTGTCCACAGGTAAACTCAGGGAATCACAGATTAAAATCCTTCCTTCCTGATAGGGGCAGACTCCTAGGAGCAGCAATAGTACCACAGCCATGGAGTCTAGAGAGCAAGGTGTGGGAGGAGATACAAATAACTTATTTTGCATATAGGTGGCACCTGAATGCTTATGTCCACTTTCTTTACTTTGAAGAAGCCATACACAAGGAGAAGACGCTGAAGAGCATTACCATACCAGGAAGGATGTTTCCTTCCAGTTATTCCTCTTTCTCATCCCGTGCCTTTGCAGTCAGTGTTTGCTCAGTGGCACAATCCCTACCAAGTAAGTATTGACAGCAGTGTAGATCAGGAAGGTTATTCCCACAAAGATTTACCTTGGAAGAAGCTGGCCCCCATGCTGGAGCTGCCTTGTCCCATTCCACACACGTATGCGTGTTCAGCACTTTTCCTTGACAAACGAAGATCTGTAAATTTTGCTATCAAAACACGTAATAAGGGACCAGAGGTTACCAAGCACCAGAGCCAGGAGGAGAACTCAGTGCTTTGATCCACCTCAGCCATCTAGATCCCACTGCAACTTACCACACTTCATGGTGCCTTCCTTCTCCCATCCCACATCCCATTTTCCTCTTGGTTAAATGCTGTGCTCCTACATCCCCTCACTGTTGCTTAGATGAGAACCAATTAAAGCAATTAATTCAAACAATTAGGCAACTTGCTCACCTAATCCAGGAGAGCTCGCTAGTAAAAGAGAACTACTGAAAACTTTGCAGACAGATACTTAAGAAAGATCAGTGTTTCTTACCCAATCTTTCTCCTGGGATCAGAGTATGGTTGTGAAATGTATCAGAATTCTGTTTTCGTCTTTCCTTTCCTAAGTTTGTTTCTGAGGGCTTAATTTTTATTGGGATGGTGTTGCAAACAAGCCAGCCAGGGGCTTCAGAAAATGTCTCTATCCCTGATCCTTCACAAGCGAGTCCAAACATTCTTTAGATGGTCTTTGGAAATTATCTGAAGCAAAGGGGCTCTAACTCTGATGTGGACATGGTTAAAAGCTGTAAGAAGCTCCCTGGGCTGGAATGGCACCTACAGGCTTAACATATTTACATTAATCAAGATTCAATCAAAGGCTTATTGGCACTCTCTGTCTGTGTGCCTGCATTACAAATAGCAATACAGATTTCTGGGAAGGTTTAGTCAAGGCCTTAGCATAACTTGCAGCTACAGTACAAAAATACATAAACCATATAAGGTTACACAGTTCATTAAATGTTAGCAATATGCTTAAAACTAAAACTAAGGCATGCGCTTTATATACAATTTTGATTGTCTATAATCCGTGTCAACACAGCTGTGCTACAGACCTCCTAAGTCACTGTTAGCAAGTCCATCTGCTTCACTGAACTGTGTCTAGTTTTCAAATAATGGCAATTTCTTTAACATTTTATGATTCCTGACTGTGAAAACTGCCTCTTGCGTGAGCCTGTGTCAAAATCTGACTAATGTTGCAAACTGTGTGGTGCAATGAGATTTTGTTGGCAGTTGGAGAAACATAAAAATGTTAAGACACTTCGCAAAAGTTTCACAAAGGAGTCACTGAATAAATCTTTTAATCTCAAGTAGCACGTACTTCATTACATCAGCATTTTTCAAGGAATGTTCCTATTGTCAATGAAAATTAGCTCCAAGAATCTGAAAGCAGGAGGACTTAACAAGAGAACCAGAATCCCAGAATTATGGCTTGTGTGTCAAGCATTCTGTAAAAAAACAGACTTCTGAAAAGCTGGCTCTTCCGCTTTACAAACACAGGCCTTTACTACCCCAGTAAGGCCAAAGCAGATAATCTTTACTGGAAGGCTTTGGATAGTTCTCAGTTAGAGAAATGTCATCATTCCCATCTGTTTTGCTGTGTACTATATCCACGGAAACTTCCCATCACTGGTGACAGGACTAGCTCTGGGACCTTAACTCCCAGGCTGGATTCCCTACACGTTCTGTAAGAGTGAGTGAGGGTTTATAATGGTGCACAGATTTTTGTAGTCTCCTCAACAGTAGTCATTATCCAAGTTAATGAGGAGATTTAACGATGCAAAACCTTTGAGGAGCTGGTGATAAGTTGTTTCTGAGTAGAATGAACACAAATATCAGATGCCTAAATCAGAATAATTTTTCATAACTTAGTGACTGAAGAGCTATTTTCTTCCCTCCCCTGACTTCATTCAAGTACTGTCACTTGCCTTCAGAATGGTCTGGCAAGTCTAAAATAAAACCTGGTTTTCCCAAGGAGAGAGAAAAGCTGTAACAGAACATTGCATAGAAGCAGGTTGTACCTACCTTACAGAAAAGTCAGCATTTCCCCCTAACAACAAGGTCTTGAAATAATTCAGTCACATAAAACAAGAGGCCATGTAGCTGCCACCTCTTAAAAGTACCCTTTATGTGGCAAACAAAACAACAAAATCAACCTATTTGCAGACTCAGCAATGGCTGTGGATGTTTGCTCTGCCTGACATACGGGCCCCAGTCAGTGCTGCAGGCGTGCTCTCAGACAGTCTGTTGCACATTTACCTTGCACCTTTTGGACTTCATCTGTTCCTTACAGGAAGCCTAGACATTCATACCTTCAGCAGATATCTCAAATAAAATGAATAATATCTGGCCAGCTCACTGCTGAAACGAGAGAACCAAGACAAGTGATGTGAGTCAGCAGCTACAGCTATTGCTCATATGTGGATATCGAGTCTACGCCTGAGCCCAGGGTAATGCATGCATGGAGGGAGGTCTGTCTCTCTGTGCCATGTGCATGGTGGGCTGATCATTACTAAAAAAGCCTTTTTCCATGCCAGGGACTGACTTGAAAGGTGACAAAAGTTCTCTTGGTGTGAAGGCCGAGACGATGCTACAAGAGCTTCACAGCTTGGCAGGAGACACCATCAAGCACAGAGCAGCTCTGGGGGAGAAGGTGTTTCAGTCACCCCTCCACTCTCTCCCCATTTCCTTGTTCTCAAGAGAAAGACTCCATTGCTTCACTCTTTCATGCAAAACAACTCCCCCCACCTGGCCCTCTACTTTCCTCCTTGGGAAAAGAGTAGTAGAGCAGAGGCTGTCTTCTCTCCTGCACCCACCTGACTCACGGCCAGGAGACATCCTATCATTCCAGCTGTGCTGTGACCAGCCCTGTGCTCAGAGCAGGAGAGCAGAGGTAGCTGCTCACATGCTTCCCTTCTGGCACAGCTGTCAGATGTGCCAACACAGCCCTTCAGTACATCTGCTTCATTGCACCCTAATTTCTTCCCCAAGAGCACACAAAGACAAGCTAGACCATTAAAAAGGGATCATTCAGGGAACAAATTATTTAAATGTCCACCTCTCTTGTGCTCCTCTACTTTCTCCACCCTTCTCCCATGGGAATAAATGTATCTATAACTTCCACTACTCTAACACTTTGGACACTCAAGGCAAACATCTCCTGGGAGATCCCAGCATGACTGGGTGCTGGGAAAACATCAAGCACCCAACTCTGTCACAAACCATAAAATCATCTCACCAAACGGCTCTTGCAGTTCTCAGAAAGGGGACGTACTTGGAGTAACTGGAAAGACCTTGACCTGGATGCAATGGTCCAGTGGTACTGCTCAGGCTGGGATCACAGAGAGGCAGAGGCAGCACTCCAAGAGGACAGTGCTGAGAGCCAAGATACACACTGAGACTTGGGACCTGTTTTAATTATTGTTTCATTTCTTTCACTGCTCAGGAACATGTAACAAGCTGAAATGTGCGTTGTGCCTGTAAACATTTACTTTCTTTTGGTCTTGTGCAATGCTATGTCTCATTCTCTTGGATGGTGCCTGGAATGCAGGAATAGCCATAACAGATCAGCTGAATGACTGTCAACTCAACCGTCCATCTCCGACAGTGACCAGCACAAGCTGCTTTGAAGGAAGTTGCTAGAAACCCCACATCAGGCAGCTGTGGATTAAGTTGCCTCCAAGGGAAGTTTCTCCTTTCTGCCATGCGATTTGTGTTTGACTCACGCTCTAAAAAAATCAGGGAAGCCTGGCTGCCCATCCAATAACTATTTTTTTTTCCCCATGCCAATTCATGCACTCGGGGTGCTGTGCATGGTGCGCCTGCCAGCTCCTGTTGGTGGAGCACGGCACAGGGTTGTGCAGGTTAGTCACGCCCCGTACGCAGAACCGCGGCCGTCGCACGCTCAGACACGCGGGGCTGCAGTTGCTGTAAGCCTGATGGCTCACAGATCCAGAAGTCTGAGTCAGTGCCGGCACACTCTCTGCAGATGCACTCTGGCCCTTTGTACTCACAGCCTGGGAGCACGAGGCGTTTGGGGATCCTGCCCCTCTTGCTTGCAGGAGCAGCTCTTTATGAACGGCGCAAGAGAAGGGGCATGCACGCCATCAACTGCTTGCGATCTTCCCCCAGCCTTGGGCAGAGAAATTATCTTGCAATTTGGCAAACCTCACCAGATGCACAAGAGGCTGGCTGGGGCTACAGCAAAGAGTAGGCCGGTCCGGGAGTGCCAGCCTCCCCCAGCCCTCCGGCAGGGCTGTCTGCCTTGCACTGAAAAGGAAAAGAACCTTTGCCCCTTCTTCTGGGTCCGAAGGAGCATCTGCAGGACTGAAACCAATCAAAGCCAGCTGTGAAAAATGAAGGGGAGAAGGCAGGGAAACACTGATTATTATGACTAGGAAAAACACTATTAAAAAAAATAAAGAAAAGGGAAAAACTGATCCCATATGGGAGGCAAATGAAACACAAATTCAAAACAGGCCATTACGCAGTGTCTCTCATAAGGCTGCCACACTGGGGGCTGCATTCACGTGTGGAAATGCAGTGCCCCTGGCACCTCTGGAGACACCCTTCCGCTCTGCAGCAGGATTAGTGTTACCTTGGAGCATCCTGGGCTGAGACTGTCACAGGACTGTTGATTAGACAGCCCCTGCAGACTGACCAAGGAATTATTCGACTCCCCTGCAGACACACATAGAGTAATTTCAGGTCTGATCATTCCACCAAGCCTTTTCTTCTTCAGCCTCATACTCCAGGCAATTTTGCTGCTGGCTCCTTGCTCCTTTTGAGATGAGTTCTTCCCCTCCTCCACCCTCACAGGGTCAACCACACGGCTGCCCTTTTGTCACTCCTCATTCCACATTCTCCTTCTTCAGCAGATCATCTCCATCACCCGCTCCATCTGCCTACCCAACACGTGCCCTTCAAGCTGTTTCTGAGCTACAGCCAAGCCCCTGAAGCCAGGCTCCCAGGGGAAAATGTCTTCACCGACAGGGAGGCTTTTGGGGTGCAGTCCAAGCTCAATCCCCTTTCACACTCCCAGGAGGGAGGGAAATTCCCACCGTGTACCAGCCATACTGTGAGGCTCATTCACAATGTTACTGGACCAAAGGGGCCAAAAGCCAGCTCTCTTTTTCTTCTCAGGTGTTTCTTCCACTGCTCTTGAAGCACAAGGACATTCAGCACAATGGGGGCTCATTCCTTTTGGTAGTGCTGACAATCATTCAACCACAGAAGGAAAACTGGAGGACAGCAACATGACTTTCCATGCCTGTGCGCTGTGCTCCTCAAAGATAACAGACTCTTCAGATCTTCAGGGACAGATGGTTAAAGAGTGTGTTGCTCAGTCTGCCCTGCTCTTGTGATTCTGTCAAAGACGCAAAATATTTGGTACTTACTTCTTCTTTTTTTTTTTTTTTTCAGGAAGCCCCTGCTCATAAGTCAGTCTCAGTGTCTATTTAAAAGACAAAGTAATTTCTTGCATACTGTAATGGAGAGAAAACATACAAAAATGTGAACTTCAGAGTTCAAACCACAGAAAGAGAAATTAATCCCTTTAAGAAAATTCATAGGAAACTCTCCCACTGTAAGTCAGTCTCACATTTTTGGAGTCCAGCTCAGATGGAGTAAAATCCCCATGTCTGCTAATATGAGAACAAGATGCACTTCAGCTATTCAGAGGCACAGCTCTACAGACCTCCCCCAGCCTGGGCTTCTTTGCCCACCCTGTGCCAGGGCCTGGACAACATGGACCTGCCTTTTGAGAGCCATCTCTCTGGTATCTGGATCTTGGGGAAAAGCAGGAAGAGAGGGGGCCCTGAAGGCACTCTATTTCTCAGTACTAGAGTGATCCACAACATATCCAGGGCCACAGCCAAATGCATTAGACCACAGCACTCCCAGATCCTCCTCAAGTGTCTTCATAATTCCTCTTCTCAAGCCAAGAAAAACAGCAAGCAGAAAACAAATAACAGTGGGCAAGCAGGAGTATTTGTCCCTTACTACAATGGCCTTAAGCAATCAGAGAGGTAGGGCTGATGGACCTTTAATTACTTGTGCAATAATGACCTCTGTTTCCAGCATTCCTTGGCAGGCAGGAAGTGGCTGGAGCAGTCAGGGACCTGTTATGCTCTCTTCTCCACAGGCTTGAAATTGATATGAAGGCCCCTCACCCAGCTGGTCAAAAGTTTCAAGACATGCTCCATACAGAGGTTGTTTATAGCTGTTAAAAGTGGTGAAAAGAAAATACAATAAAAACAAAACAGTTCTTTTACTGAGAAGTTATTACTGAACAGCACAGCTCTACAGCTAAGGTGTTCAAAGTTCCTCTGGTACTTTTTCCAGATAGCTAAAAGAGTGACTTTTTAAAAAAAGCAAATTATGAAACCAGCTTTTGACCTCAGTACATCAATATTTTGTGTAGTGTGTCATACTCCACCAAAGAGGGAAAGGAGGGGCCCTTTTCATTGAGGACACCTAGATCTTAGCCAGAAAGACAAGACGGGTCCAGAGGAGAGTGATCACCACTAGATAATTTCTATGACACAAAATGAAGGCAGAAGGATGTTATGGATTTGACCCAAGTTCAGCTGAACCCAGTTTGGGAGTTCACTCTCCCGATTTCCAGGCCACAGAAAGGAGCTTTCTTTTGAGGGCAGGGGGAAATCATGACGTTCACAACTGGCAGCTGAAGAATGCAGAAGGGTGCTCTACCTCCCCACAGGGTCTACCACATAACTGGATGTACTGTAGCTGAGACAGCTGCCAAGCCTGATGTCTTTCCCAAGCTCCATCTCGGCTGGGATTCTGCAACACAACAGAGGCTGATCCAAAGGTCAGGAAAAGAAACCCTGCAAGAGGCAGCTCACAGACTATTTCACTTCCGAAATAAGTAAGTCTCTTCCTATCCCCATCTCCATCTGCTGGAGTCAGCTTGTGCCTTGACGCACGTGGCACCGACAACTTCCCAAAACTCTTGTTCTGTTAATATTACCATTAGCTCTCTGATATCTAGGTTATCCACAGAAACAGTCAGTGTGTCTGCATCCAGCAAAGCTCTTGGCCCTGATATTTTGTGGCAAACAATTGCACAACACTAATCTAACCCACTGTTGAGTGAAAACATTTTATGTCAGTTTCTATCTTGTCTTCTTTTTTCTTTCTGACGGTCCCCATTCCCATATATCATAAAGGGACTTCTGCATAGTCCATCTCTAATTATAATTTCTTCATATTTCTCCCTCTTCTAGAATTAGTATTTTACAGGCTTTTCAATGTCATTTCACAAGGGGTCTTTCTACAATCAGCTGGCTTCCTCACTCCCCCTCCTCTTGGAGACAAAGTGGCCAAAACAACATGGTGTGTCCCAGTACTTAAGGGAACGTTTGCAACAGTGAAAGATGTCCTGGGATTGCTGAGCAGCTTTCCCATCAATTAAAACAGGGAACATGGAGACAAAAGGAGTCAACTTCTCCTGTTGATTGAAACCTCTGCTCTGAGACACATTAGGGCAAACAGAACTGACTTGGGTCAGAAAACAGCTGCTCTCTGAACACAAGACTGAGGCTATAGGCAGACCTGTCAATTCCTGTCCTCTTTCACCAGTCAAAAAGGATAAGAAAAATTCCAAATGGCAGAACACCACTTGGCTCTAAAGCATGCTCCAGTGGAATTATCCATTGCTTTCATTAGCCATTCCCTTGCCCTGCCTCACACTGCAGAACTCTGCTGGCCACATGCCACTGCTCTCAGTGCCCAGAACCTAGAAGAATGTACATGCAAAAAATATGGGATGTGCCCATCTGTTAATCTAAAGACATTCACCCTGCTTGTGCAGCTCCCTTTGTTTCTTTTCTAGTTGTTTCAGCACTGTAAGATACGAAGAAGATCCAGCCAGACAAAGCTGCCTCATCCACTGAGACGCCAGCAAGGAAAAGCAACACAGATCTCCACTTTCCCTCCTCTGTTGGATCTCCAGTCAGGTCACAATCACTATTAAGCCCATCTGGAGAAACTGAAGCATTCAGAAGTTCACTGAGTCATCAAAAGCAACAAAGAGCAGCAGCAGCAGGCTGCCACACAGCCTGGAAAAGTCCCCTTCAAAACACTAAATCCCTGGAATGAAGGGCTGCCTTGCTTCATCCATGACATTGTTTTAATGGCACGTTCATGAATTCATCCCAAACTCCATTCAGAAGAGTCAACAGGGAGGTGCTGGGAGAGAGGAGCATCATCTCCAGTTTGAAAGCAACCTAACAGGAGAGATCCCATGGGCAGAGTGGGAGCACCACAGTGTTAGAGCAACTCAGAGTTTCAACATCAAGTCTTAGGGCATCTTAGGCCTCCTCACACTCACCCTGTACAGATTTGCCTGATCAGCCCTTAACAACAGGACCCATCTTTGAAGTCCAGGGCCCAGCTACATCTGCACAAGCAGTAGCAGCATCAGGCCCAACATACACTGGGCAAAGAAGCAAAAGAAACAGCCCACCTCTGTTTCAAAAAGCTTGAAAGTTCCTGCCCTTCTCTTCCTCTAGCCCCTTCCATAAAAACTTTGCATGCAGAGCAATGTCTCTTGGGTCCCTCATTCTCTTGAGCAAAGTAAACAGACCTCCAGTGCAGTGACAAATGAACAACAAACAGAGGGAGAAGAAGAAAAAAAATCTTGCTGCCAACTCAAAGATTTTTTCTTGGCATGTTCAATTAAAAAAAAAAAA
>VYZP01008188.1:489-167436 GCA_013400635.1 Hypocryptadius cinnamomeus | reverse complement strand
AAGTGCAAGCTATGCCCCAAGGGTGACCCTGCATAAAGCATTCTGGCAGCTCCAATGTCTGCCATTTCCCCCTCACATCACCACAGACACCCCATCTCTTCCTGTGCTCTTACCCTGATGCACACGCACACATACTGAGCCCTAAGAATCCTGGCACCCAGATGGCTTTTTCTTTTTCAAGCCTGCCAAAACAAGCTCAGCTCCTAAATCCCTTCTAGAATTTGGGCTTGTGTGGAAATGTGTTTGCCTCCATCTTATGTTTATTTTCTTTTGTTTTCAGGTTTGTTAGCCCAAGGGCAAATGTTGTTCCTAGCACCAGTTTTGGGGTTGGGTTTTGTTTTGTTTTGTTGTTGATTTTTTTTTTTTTTTTGTTTTTATTTTTCAATCAAGTGTTCCTCCTTGCAAGGATAAACAGGATGTTTAGAGACTCTGGGTATGATGACCAGTCTGTGACAGCTGTTGTGAGACACCACGCACTGGGTTTACCACGTGTGCAGGCATTGGCACGGCTCAATCTGCAGCAGGCTCTTTTCATGACCCAAGAAACCTTAACAGCTCTGTGTTTTCAGCGCAGGCTCACAAGAAATGCACCACACAGACATGATCCAGAACAACTCCCTGGCTTCTCCCTCCATTTAGGAGGATAACACCTGCCCACATCACAGCCATTCCCTTTCTAGGCTGCTCATTTCACTTTTTTAGCTACACTAAACTATGCTCTGCCTCTGAGAAATTTTTCTTTTCCAGGTATATACAGACAGGCAAGAGTCAAAATACTTCTAAATCACAAATCAACACAGGGAGTTTCCCAAGCCTTTTTTTTTTGGAATGAAAGTTTTCCAAGCCTTGAATCACTGACATTGGTCTGACTCCTAAAACAAGAACTTTGGAAAATGAAACATAGATAGCACTAAGGGCCAGACCCCAAGCAAGACCTACCTGTCTAAAACACTGTGTGTGACCTCTTCAACATCCCAGTCACCACAGAAGAAAATGCAATGCCTAATTCTCCACAGCACCAATTCTCCAAAATCTTAATCACTTTTTATTTGCAGCATTTTCTAATAGCGGAAGGCAGGAAAAGTTAAGAGACTGATAATTAGTCCTGTTTTGTAATTAAAAACAATGAGTTTTGGACCAGGTCCTAATTACTATGTTCTCAAGCCACAGAATAAGTGACTGTGATATATTTCCCAAATTCTGAAAGCTGGGTGTGTCCGCAACAGCAGCACACACTTTGATAAGCCATACTATACACAAAGAGCTAAATGCTGTCTAAACAGTCATAAATCACTTCAGAAAAAATGGCTCAACCACTATGTCATCTTATCTAGTCTAAAACCTTTTGCATTTAAAGAAAATAATATTTACAGAAATTACTTCCCTTCTCTACAAACACATGATTCCTGAGCAGCCACACTCAGTTTTCCCTATTACCACCACTCTGCGTAATTCACAGGACAAATGACAACACGTTGGTGACTTTCATGCTGTCTGGACCCAGCTTATTCAAGGAAAATTACTTGGTCCTGCAATGCTGGTCAAGTTCAAACCTTGAGATCTGTTCCAGGTAACATTCAATCACAAGCTTCTGGCCTATGCACAGAAAGTACACCATGAAATTTTATGGTGTGTGTCATTCAGGAGGTCAAAAGGAATTATCACAATGTTCCTTTTAAGCTGTGGTACCTATGAGCCTTGGCATATAAGCTACCCTGGAAAGCCATTCTCAGACAACTGCTTTAAATTGGACTCTGAGCAGTCCTTGAACTCTACCTCAAGAGAAAGCAGCATTGTCAAGATAATGGTTTTACAAGCTTTCAGTCCTCCCAGGAAAAATAGTGTTTGCTTTGTGTACCCTGCCCCGTTGCACACACTGAGCAGAAGTCCTCTCTCCAACCCTCACTGCTCTCCGCGAGCTGTTCCACAAACAAAGCAGAGCTGAAGAAGCAACAGCCTGTCCTACAGCCTCAAAATTCAAAGTAAAATAAAAACCCCAGCTTTGATGTCATTGGGATAACCTGGAAGGAGCAGGAATTCCCCAGCCATGAAGATATTTTCCACAGCAAGTACACCTTGGATAAAGTAAGCCAAATATTCCTATTGCTTCATTCACTCAGCACTGCTAATGGCAGTGGGTCAAGAGTAGATCAAATCATTGAATACATTTTTTCTGCCACCCGATGCCTAATTTGGGGGTCCCAGTTTGGGGCTCCCAACTAATCTGGGAGCTGAGTGATGCATTGACACCCCTGAGGGATGGGATGGCATTCAGAGGGATCTGGACAAAATCAAGAAGTGGGAATCTTGTGAGATACAGCAAGGCCAGGGGAAAGGTCCTGCTCCTGAATTGGGGCAAGAGATTAGAGGGATGGAACACCTCTCCTGTGAGGAAAGGCTGAAGAGAGTTGGGGTTGCTCAGCCTGGAATGGACTCTGTGGAGACCTCACTGCAATCTTTCAGTATTGAAAGGGGGCCTATAAGAAAGATGGGGATAGATTTTTTAGCAGGGTCTGTTGCAATAGGACCAGAGATAATGGTTTGAAACTAAAAGAGTGTCAGTGCAGATTAGATATAAGGAAGAAGATTTTTATCATGTGGATGGTGTAACACTGGAACTGGTTTCCCAGAGGAAAACCTATGGTGGATGCCCCATTCCTAGAAACATTCAAGGACATGTTGGACTGCACTCTGAACAACCTGATCTAGTTGAAGACATCCCTGCTCATTGCAAGATTGATGGACTAGATGATTTTTAAAGGTCCCTTCCAAACCAAACCATTCTATGATTCTATGGTCTGGGTAACACAGAAGATAAAGCTACCACAGCTTTCTGTCTAACCACTTACAGCTGTGCTGAACCCTCTGAGGTCGCATGGCAAGGCTCAGGTGATAACAAATGGTTACAAGACTCAGTAACTTTGTTATCTGCAGGAACATGCCCCTAGTGCCCACCAGAGCAACACCTACAACACAAAACCCATTTCTAAGGTATAACGTTAAGGGAGTCACTTAGATAGCACTGTCTCTGCAATTCATTTTGGTTTGTTTCAGGAAAAACAGAAGCAAGTGCATGTTCCCTCTGAAGTGTCCTGGTACTGCAGGGATAGCTGGATGGTGTTGCTGGGATAGCACCCACTCAGCATAGCCAGGTGCCTTTCTCCAGCAGACCAGCCAGCACAGCCAACTGCACATCCGCCAGCTGTTCCAGCACTTTACTCTCTTTGGGGGGTTGCACACGTTCAGAGAGCAAAGAAACTGTGTTCAGCATCTCCCTTGCACGTCAGAGAAAGCAGCAGCTGCAGAGCTGAGCACGCCAAGGGCAGGACCTGGCTTCTCCTGCACCACAGTGAACATCAGTCTCTTCAACCAAGTCATTACTCTGGCCCTTGGAGAAGTTGTTCATGTGTACATGCACATCCTTGGCCCACAGGTATGGCCACTGACATAGCCAAGGGCAGCTCAACACCTCTGACAGCAGGGCTAGATGTGACTTCAGGAGCTGCTGACTCTTTACATCACCCGAAACAAACATCAGGATGTGCTGGAAGGAGCACAGTACATTGAACAAAACTCAGAAAAAACTCTGAGACCTTGTCCTAGTTTCAGCACTCGTTTGCTGTACTTCTCTCTGGTACATCTGATACAATCTGTGCTTTTGTTTTAAAGTATCCTCTCTGTTATCTTTTAGCCCACCTGTACAGCTTGGGGGACAGGATTTGTGAAGCACTGAAGCACCAGATCATATTAACCACTAACACTTCCTCAGAAACACTGCTCAACAAGGGACTGGGAAAGACTCAAGATCTCTTTAATTCCACTTCCACAGCAATTGGGAGCATTAAAGCAAAATATTGTTGGCTCTTTTCTTTTTTTTTTAATCTTACCTTAATTTCACAGGAATACTGTTTTAGAGGTAGCTGGTAACATCGAGGAATGAGTCTCTGCCCAGTAACAGTGGCTTGTAACTAGGTGATCTTTTAGGTCCCTTCCAACTCAAACCCTTCTGTAGGATTACATGATTGCTCTCTTACGCAGCTTGAGAACCTGCCAGAATTGGGTTACAGCAACTTCATACAGATATGGGTGTATTTGCATCTCTGTTTCTTCCCTTTCGCGCTACTCTAAACAGAAACCTGCCTTGAACATGAGCTAGGAATTAATTGCCCATGGAGAAATCATAGAGTAGCAAAGCATGGGGGCTTTTGATACTCACTGAGCCTAGAGCACATTTGGGACCGCAAATACATTTCACTAATCTTGGGTCCTCAACACCAGCACAAAAGCTGGCAACTCCAACATCTCCTAATCATTAATATGGAAGGCAGAGGATGATGGTTAAATCTATCTTTACTGTTACGCCTAATGCAGCCTCATTGATCCAGAACTAATATACCTGTTTGCTTGCTCAAAGCTGACCAACCATTAGGAAGATGTATGGCAGCACTAGATGAGCCCTTTCTATCTTCACCATGGTGAAAAAGATCAAGTTACCCACATTGGAAATAACCACAAAGGACAGTGAAGAACAAATAGCAAATTCCATAATATTAGATTGAAAGAACATAGCCCAAGTTGCAATGTAGGTCATCTCCGTACTGATCTGTGAGTTTGAGAAACAGCTCCTTTAAAAAATGTATTAAACAAAGGAGGGGGGAGAAGGAGACTGTGTACAGCAGAGAGACGCTTGCACCCAGACAAATTCAGTCACCCTACTTTAAATCTGCAGGCTAGCTCCTCATTTAACCTGGAGTTTCACATGTCACTACAAAACTCTGGAAATGTTGCCTTTGCAGATACGCCAAACACATGAACTGTTTTCAGCGAAGTCAGTATTTTTCCATATCTGCTATTGTAACTCTGCTGGCAGGCTGGGAGTAGCAAATCCTCCCTTATCTCCCTCCTCTCTAAGAGCATCTCTCTGTTTAAGTACCAGCTAACTTAGATCATACACAATTCCCCTTGGAAAGTGGACAAAGCGGGGGGTGTAAGCAACAAACCACAGAAGGAGGTGGACTGTCATGCACAAGGAAAGTAGCAGGGATAAAGAGGTGACTAATGAACAGAAGGGGGTGCGTAAAATCCTACTTGGATTGACTCTCTGGAGAACAGCTGTTTCCTTGTAAACATCTTGCTAGCTGTCCAAACAAGAAGTTCAGACACAGAACAATAAAGGAGAGCACCCGGGTAGAAGCAGTGAAGGCATGGGCTCACTCGCTACCCTGCCAATCACTCCAAGTGGCAGAATTCAAAAGCCAGGGGAACATCAGCTATACATTTAACCTCGCATGTGCTGTGTTGCAGGAAACAGCCTGCAGAGATACCCTTCTCCATCTGTGAAGTCCTTCCCAGCCCTCCTTTCCCCCACTATTTCTGACACAACAGCAGAGCACATTACTTGACAAAGAGGAAATATCCTCATCAGAGCGAGGAGAAACAGCCACAAAGCCAAGAAATGGAAACACTGAATGTGGCAGCCCAGAAGGCCGAGAAAAGTTCTACCACTACACTGGCATCAGTAACTTGGAAGTAGAGGGAGTTACACCAGAAAAAGTATAAAGAGTCTTTTTATTAGTCCTCAGCACAACACAGGCTACACTGGCAGAAGCACTTCCATGCCAATACAACTGTGTCCACACAGGACACTTGCCAGTACTGCAAGGCAGTTGTGGAGTGAGGAAGGAAACCAGCACAACTATGCCAGTAAACATTCCTAAGGCAGGCTGGACACAGAGGACAGCTACCTGCACTGCACAACAGCAAGGAGAGACGTGCACCACCTTTGTCTGCTTCTTGATGCTTAAGGGGATCAAACACATACGTGTGCAGTCACAAACCTGTCCTATAAACCCTGTCCCCAAAATGCCACACAACTGTTACAAGAGTACATTAAGATCACATGCACTTCTCCAGGACAGGAGGAAGGCAATAAGGACACAGTAGGACACAGTAAGTGACAACAGGGGAACCCTATATCCTGAGCCTATAGTCCAGTTTTGTACACTCCCATGTCCACCTCTGGCTCACCTATCTTGACTTTTAGACATTCTAGTCAATACAAACTGCACATATCCTAAGAAATTAAATACCCTATTTCTACTCAAAACAACCCGCAGCAGCATGAAAAAGGTAAACACAATGATACTCTCATAGTCAGAAATGACAGCAAGGAATTCCACATTTTAGAAATAGTCCACAAGTTCACACAAAAGACCTGGTGCAGTCAGATTTGTTTTATCTTTTTATTTCTTCAGGGCCATTTTATTGTAGTCATGTACAAACAGCCAGAAAAAAAGACACACTAGCAAGGGCTGCTCAAGAATAAACATTCGGTCATTACAAGAAGAGAAGAGAAGAGTGCAAGTTGTGCTAATCAAAATCCCTCTGAGCCTAAAAGAAGGCAGCTGGCTTGTTGCATCAAAGTCCAAACCAATCAGGGACTCCACCTCGTCTGGGGTCACCTTCCTCCTTCTGCTTCTCTTTCTCCATATATTTATCCCTGAAGTCATCGAAAGAGCGAGTTTCTGCGTCTTGTTCTTTCTCTGGAAATAGGTTGGGAAACTGAAAGGTTTGTCCTTGGCCCTAAAGAGAAAACAAATGGTCAGAGAGACATTCCAGCCTTTCGGTAGTAGTTATGATCTTAGGGTGAAACATCACCCTGAATTTTCAGCTAGTGCAGAATGGTACCTTGTGACCTCCCAAAATCTCTTTCCATCCATGTCCCATGTCCCCAAGACACACGTATGTCCCTTCTCCTCAAAAGCTAACTTTCAGCCTCTCCTCCTGTGTGCTACTTAAGATACTGACATCTTTTTTTTTTTTTTAACAGATGAATGATCAGGAGATGGACATCTCTTCAAAGACTTTGAATCAACTCAGAGACATTGTGTGAGTCATACAGTAAAAGCAAGATGAGCAAAATAAGTGATTTTGTTAAAATAACACCACCAGGGAAATACACAGTGGAGCAGGCATTCATTATGCTAACACTCAGGATATGAGTAGTGGTTGTAGTTGTTTAGATCTCAGCTAAGGATAAGAGAGAGCAGTCCTAGCAGCTGTTATTGGAGGGTGTAATGTGGGAATACAGAATAACAGATATCAGAGGTCTCTTATCAACAGACATAAAGACTATGGTGTAAAACAATTACAGTGGAAACAATCTGCCTAATATATCACTAATGAGATTAAAGTGATTACATCTGCATCAGTCATTCTGCCTAACAGACAAGTCATTTTAGTGAAACATCATCATCAGATCTATGTCTCCCACTTGGAAAATAAACATTTGCTTGGTCTCTGGTTTTTATCCAACAGCAGGAAACCATTTTTCTGTGGAAACGTACTATCCCATTAACATTACCTACTTATTTTTAGTGGTGTTTGCTCTAAGCACAACTTCATTAAACTCAACAATATCAACCCTTCCATTCTGTATGGGACTTTGCATAATAAAACTTGTAACTGGTAGCCCATAACCCTACTCTCCAAAACACTTACAAACATTACTCTCCAAAACACTTACAAACATTACAATACATTAATTTCTTTGGCAGCATTCTGCATACAAAAATCTCAAGAAAAGCATTTAACTGTTTCAGATGAAAACAGGTGGGTTTGGCATTTTTTCACATCAGCCAGTCTTTAAATTTATGCAGTAAATACAACTAAACAAGAGGCTCAGTTATGAAATGGTACCACAAAGGACATGAAAGGAGCATTCCCCAGCATACCTACTCTGCATTTTAGGATCAGAAATACGACATAAATAAATCCAACAGAACAATCACCACATCCCTGACCCAGCTGAATGTCTGCTATGTTTTATGTAATCATATACACTCAACCTGGCAAATAACAGGTGTGAAAAAATCTAAACCACATATGCTTTGGAGAGAAAAAAGCATGTGTTATCCCAGATGAGATTATCCAGACTGGAATCTACAAAATACCAACTCTACCCAGCAATGCTCCGGTTGTTTTTGTAGTGCATACTTCTTGGGGGTTTCCTAAGAGCCTGACCATACTACAAAAACAACAAGGGAGCTGCTGTGTACATTGCTTTTTCCTTGATTCTAGCCTGGATAAGTTCAACTAGAACATATCAAGGTTTTTCTTTCCATTGGTGTACACTCTGGGGTTTCAGCTCTTTTATACCTTTAAATTACCAACAGGTATCCTCATAATAGCTGTCCTTTGACAGCTAAAGCAGAGTCCTATTTCATGGCACAGAAACTGGCCTTACCAGGGTCCTTGAGCAAGCCCAAAGCTGCAGCCTACTGAACCTCTTCCTGTAGTAGCATCAGCAACAAGCACCCTTGAGGCCAAGCACTGCCCAGGATTTTAGCACACTGAAGCACTTGGAAATGAATTTGCTAATACTATAAAAAATTGCTGTGTTTTAACTGCACTATGGGCAGGTCACTCAGCCCTGTAGGACCTACAGAACAGACAGGGCCCATACTAAAGACCTGTCTGCCCTGGAGAGGAAGCCATTTTAGTTAAACAAGTCAGAAAACAACTCAGGCTAACATGGTAGGCACACCACCTCCACTGAAAATCTGAGAACTATTTATATTGGTAACAGTGTAGTAAGGGACTGTTCCTGTTATGCAGCTCTTTCCTTCTGGTGTGCTTCCAGAACCAATGCATTTCCCTTATTGGAGAATGAAGGAAAGCTGTCCCTAAAGCATACTAACGACATCCATGGTAATTCACTAAGCATTGCAAAACAGTTATTTTAAAAAGAGGGAAGAAAACAAAAAAGATACACACAGAGGCTGTAGCAAAACCAGACAAACCTTTAAGCTGTTTATCAAAGTGCTCACAGTTCCCATTTCAAGGCCGGTGGAAGTCAAATATTGAGCTGAAAATGTCAATCTGTATCTGGAGTCTTTTACTAAATCAAAATCAGCACAGACAAGTTGACTCTTTCCAGCTCTTATTTTGTGAAGAAATTCTGATTTTGGCTGGCAGCCAAACACGATTTGAAACAGCCAAGACATTACACCCTGAGAACTGAAGGTTGATAAATCTTAAGTAACAATACTCTGCAGTAATACTGCACTGTAAGGCTCTGGAGTGATGAAAGCTGTATGAAAAATAGCTGTTGTGCATGCTCAGTAGCTAGTTTTCAGAAGAAGCCTGTATCTTGGGTATTTCAAAATTTCAAAAATACCAAAAGGCATCAACTTACATAAAGGATTGTGAGTCTGTCCAGGCATATTTACACTCAATGCATCTTCCACATAATGCCAGAGGCTACTGAGGCTCAAGCTCATATGGCACCTCCTTAAAAAAAAAGCCTACCAAAGGGACAGAGGGATTGTCACTCCTTTACACAGTGCTGCTTTTACTTAAACTTCTTCTTTGCAAAAGTTTTTCCTTCTATACAGCAACCATCTGACAACCATATGATAAATGCATCCTCAATGAAATCCTCACTGGAATAAAGCAAGCAATTTTTACCAGGTTCATCAGGGTTTATCTGGTTTACAAATTGCTAGAACATGAAGTGCTGGCATTTCCAACTGGAAAGGAAGATTCTGCCTTACTTGAAAACCTTGCATTTGTTCATAGTTTTACTTTTTGCAAGCTATTTATCCCTTTAATTGCTGAATTACTGAAATCATCATAAGCTGAAGTAACCTCTAAAAAGGCTAGAACTTGCTTCTGTGTTAGAACTTTTGCCAGCATAATTACTTTAGCTAAAAGCACAGAGAAAAGGAGAGAAGATAACACCACCTTTCTACTCAACACAGCTGTGCTAAAAGAAAATCCTGTGAAAAAGACAGACACTGGGAAAAAAAGTAATTTTGCTAAGATAATTCAGTCTGTCATGGAACTGGGTGGTGCAGTGACAGGAATGCTGTTCAAAAGATCTTTTGAACAGCAAAAGATCTTTTTCATCAATGTGAAGTGATCCCCTGATACTCTGGAATTTGTCAGGGTAAGCTCTACCACCATGTGTTCACCTCACTCTCAAGCAAAGCCTTACAATACTATCAAAAAAAGGAACAAAAAGCCCCAAACAAATCAAGTCAGAGGTGGCACTGAACACCTAAAAAAATAAAGGCAACATGATGATTTTACACATTGCTGTTCTCAGTTCGGGGTCTTCCCAGAGACCTTCCTTTTCCCTACAAATTCTAAGGTTATGCATAAGTGAGATGTGTGGTCTCACAAGTGAGAGTGTTCAGATAAGAGAACGGGACCCATTCAACTGCTATTCCTCTAATCCTCAATTCAGCATTACCCAAAAGTAAAAGTGAATTATATAGAAGGCCTTATGAGGATTCATTTGTTAAATGCTAGTAACATCCTTCACAATAAAAAGTGACCTAAGCACCAAACATTTATTTTCCCTTTAGATTTCAAGCCTTTGTCCTAAGAAAGGGTGAAAACACACCTTGTTCTTGGAGTCTGTCTAAGGAGTTATCACAGGAGTGGTACAGATTGCCTCCATTCATTTTAATGAGAGGTTAAGTGACCGTAATTAAGCCTATGAAGTCAAGTGCTGGCCTTTCCACTGCTGAGCCTCACGTCAGAAAACTGCTGGAAGGATTATCCAGCACAAATTCACTTATACTTCTCTGACCTTTGAGTCCCCTGAAAAGTTTAAAAAAGGAAGATCAGCAGAGATATTACTGTGCAGCAATGATGCAGCAAACACCGATCATGTAAACAACTGTGAGATCTTCTGGTTATTTGGATAATTGAAGTACTTATTACTGTCCTTCAGAATTAACAGAAAAGTGATGTTTATTGTATCATTAACTACAAAAATGTTGGACTCCCAAAAGCATGGGATGCAGTCCAGCAGTAGCAGCAAATGCAGCTAAGTTTAATAATCCAGGGCATTTGAACAATTCTACTACTGCTGCAGTGGTAACATCTGATGCTAAAACATATGGCAAAACAGCACAGAAAGCAACTTCAAAAATCCACTCAGGAACAACACTGCATATAGATCATCCAAGTTTCCTCTGAATTCAAAAGAAAACTGCTGTCACATCTGATGTGCAAATAGGCTAACTACTGTGAATGCACAGGATACTCTAGGTTGAGGAGAAAACATTTGCAAAAATGTTCCCACCGGTGCCATCATTCAAGCAGCTAAATAGGTGTTAGTCCTAACGCTGACAAGGTCAGACTCCTTTTTACAGCCATCTCCACTCCATTTCTCAAAACAGGTTTAATTAAAAATAGGTCTGGATTCCAGAGGCTTGCCTACAGTTGTGCTCCCACGGGTACTAACACCTGTTAAACTAAACCAGTGAGAACACTGAAGGAGGAGAAGGAGGGGATGTTGTTGTTTTTTTTTAATTTCCCTGATGTTAAGGCAACTGCAAAGTTTCCCACTGGCTTTTTTTTCTTCTTTTTTTTTTAATTTTATTTTCATTATAATAATTATAGCTGTATTGGAGTAAGGAGAAAAGCTGCTGTATTACATATATTTTATCTAGTTTGCAAAGATAAAAAACTTGGGTTTAATTTAAAAAATAGAACAGTGTAGAAAAGTAGCATTTGATACACAGGGCCATAAGTCTCTAACTTAAACCTTTCTTGCCTCATTGCAAAAGGGAAAAAAAGGCAAGCAGGCTCTGGAATGGCGAGATATTGTTGATCCACAGCCTTCTATGATTTGAGGTATTTTTTCAGTGTGAAAATATTATGCTTGGACAGATCACTTATTTGTCCAGTTACCGCCTGAGAATAAAGTAAACAGCTCTGAATCTCCAAGAAATAGTATTTGGAAAAGAAAGGACAACAATGATTACATGTGGAACAGCTGGGGCACTAGTCTGACACCTGAGGGCATGTTGACTATGACTTCATACACCTTCCACCTTTGAGACACTTGCAGTAAGTCAAAGGATGTATGTGTTGCACTGTGGCAGATAAGGTGATGGTTTACAAAGCAGAGAAACATAACTGCTCATGAGAAGGAATTCAATTTCATTCAGGTAAACTGCACCACAGCTGCAATGTCACACTGGAAAGAGCAATACTTCCACCTAGTGGGCAACAGAAAGATCAACCCAAGAGCTTCCAAAAACATACTCGTATTTTTCCAGTCATAAGCAGTTTTAACTTGAAGCTGGATTAATGAGAGAAAACACAGCTGGTAAAAATGGTGGGAAAGCCCAGCTACTCTGACTCATGGCAGATGCAAACTAATTCTCATGAAAATAAGGATTTTATAGTGGTTACCAAAGACTTTCCTAAATTAGGCAGATAGTAACAATGGACTGCATGGGGCCTGTAATGGCCTGATCACACCATGAATGAGAACGAAGGCAAACCCTTTAGATTCAGAAATGACACTGGGTTTCTGGCTTGAAACCACTGTTTCAAGCTGGTGTGAACACAGAGCTGGGAGCTCATTGTCTGAGACATCAGAGCTAGTGATGAAAAGCAACAAACAAAAGTAAAAGGAGAAAGGAGGAGGAAAAAAGAAACCTAAATGTTAATGGAATTAACAGACCATGACAACAATAGGAAAAAAAATAGACCAAAGAGACCAGGAATGAGGTGAGGAAAAAACACAGACACCAAACTTCACTGGCAAGAGTTTAGCAAATGGTCAGGATTCCCTCCCTCGACATGAAAAACACCACCAAAAAGTGTCCCCTGACCCTGTTCATAGAAGAGATGAAAAACATGGCATTCCTTAAGAACTCATTATGGTAACTACAGTGTAAGGCAATAAGGGACTCTTGCTGTCCTATGTACTATGAGAGCTCAGCCACAGTGCAAGAGGGCTCCGTGCACTGCCCAGAAGACAAAATGGGAGGCTGGAGCACAACCAAACTACTCCTGTGCACCTGCCTCCAACACCAAGCCAGTTTAGGTAAATCTCCACACCTGGGCTGACCAACCCTTAAGGTTAATGGCAACTATTCTAGGATGACAGGCTGAATGTGAAATAAATGTACAAAGGCACTGCCTTAAACCTCTTGCTCCAACAGAGCAGCAGCATTCTGCTTCCCACTCCTTCCCCCTGGGTATCTATGGGCTGCAGACTACCTCCTTCTCACCTCAGCAGACATAGGACACAAAACTGCCTTACAGTGAAACAGAATTTGAACTACAGTTCACTAGGGACCCATGTCTGCTTCAGTCTTGGGAAACAAGTTTCTAAAAGCAAGGAAGTCACTAGCAGGAGGCTGTGGCAATGGAAAGTGCCTGCAACTACCTACTAAAAGGAACAACACTCAGAGAAAGCAACCTGTGGGATAAAACATCATCAGTTCAAGCATTCACTTCCTAATCATACAGTCCTGCTCTCCAGCAAACAAAAACCTAGCACAGACAATCCAGGAGGGAGAATTTGCTCACCAAAGCAAACTCTTCCTTGAAAAAGGAATGTGTATTTTAGCCATAGTAATGTAAAATCCTCACAGAGATGAGGCTGTCTTTAGCAGAGTAAATCAAACTAACTCCTCATCTAAATATAACTGTTACTGTTTAGTAACATTGCACTTTACACTATTCTCTTAAATTAGGTAAGGGCTGTCTAGAAAAACACTCCATCCTCACTTTTCTTTCTACTCCCCTTCCCAGAAGGGGCTTAGAAAAAAACTTCTAAGCATATTTAAACTTTGAGATATTAAAAATCAGATTTCCCACTATTTGTGCCTCTTGAGTTTGACCCCAAGTCCATATGAAATCTTAGCCAGTGTTTAGGGTCACAGAGGGTTCCTCCAACACTGAATCCTTGTCCCAAGACAGAGTTAACAGTGACGTTATGTTGCCAACTGCAATTTTGAGCTTATGGTTTTACAAACATAAATACCATCCCTTTAATGTCATTTTGGTATGTGAAGGGGTTTTCTGTCACTGGTTGCACTTCTTTTTTGCATAAAGACAGGTAAGCCTGACAGAAGTTTAAACTATAAATTGGTCCTGTTATGAAAGAAATTTACAAGAACATGAAGCTCCTTTTCCACTGGGCAAGCAATGTATGTTTCAGAGTTTGGTTCAGCCACAAAGCAAGCTTGTTTAGACATGACTAAAGGCTCTCCAAGGAATAAGCCCTAGTCTTCTCTGAAATTCAAAGACCTTTAATAAGAAGTTCCCTACCCTCACAATATATTCTTTCACTTACTGGACATTTCAGCAATCAACCACACAAGTTGTGAACCTTCCAGCACACAGAGTACAGGGTCAGCATGAAACTCTCTGGCAAAGCAGCACCCTATGACATCAGTCCACAACCTACAGACAGACCTCAAACCAACACGGGACTTCTTTTGTTTGAATTTGATCTTTAGAGCAAGTCATTTAAATCTCTTTACATTCTGGAATGTGTTAAAGAAACTTTCACTATTAGAGGATTGGCAGAAATATTCAGCCAACCAGGACAACTCACTGGCCATTACTTTCAGCTGGCTGGTGAAGAGTGCCTTCCTCTTTCCTCCCAAGTGTCCATGTTAACTCAACTCACCAGCTGTACATAGGCAACCTTGTAATCCGGCTTCTTCACTCTCTGATTCCTGTGATTCCTCTTGTTGTTTGCACCTGCAGGAACAAAGAGAATCCCACCTTTTACTTCCCAGGACTTCTGAACTCTCCAAAGGGAGGCCAAGCTGAAGGAGGGACTTGGCCATCTCTGATTTGTTAAGAGGAATACTCTTCCTTCACTACCAGCACAGGACCACAATTATTAAAGGGCACTGAAAGTGGTGGACACTGCTCTCCTTGTTTACAAGCAGGGAAAGAAGGCATCACCAGCCTGCTGCCACTGTGCCTTCACACAGAAAGTCTGCAAAGAAGCAAGGGGAAAAGTCTCCCAAGTAGGGGCCAGGGGTGATAAATTGCTCTCCCAACATCCACAGCTCCAGGAAGACAAGGAGAAAATTACCACTAAGTAGCCTTAAACTTGACAATTTTTACTATTCAGCTGATGAGCTGAATCTACTGTTCATACACCAGGATATTACCTTCCACATCCAAACAAACTAAAGCACCTCAACCTTCTCCAACCACGCTGGTCACAACTGAAGTGGGAAGTACAACTCACCCCTTCATGTTAGGCAGGCATTAAAACTCTCAGATTATTAGGAGTTCTAACCCTCTCTAATCCCTGACTATATACCATCACCTAAAATTAGCAGTGGCGGACAAAATGGTTATAAGGACAAGCATGACTATTTTTCAGTGCTGCTTGAAACTACATGTGTTTGGTATTCATGACTTAATTTTTTTCTGGTTTTCACATAAGCATATTGTAGATGATACTTCCAGGGTTTTTCCTTCCTTTGTAAGTTAAGAGTTTTACAACTTTATTTTGAAGCTTTTTCTTCTATCCTCCATTTTTCACTACTACTATTCCTTTTAAAATCCTATTTTTCTTTCCTTTTAAAAATTCCTTTAAAAATCATCCTTTATCTTACCATCATAAAAAGACAATTCATTTCATAGAGTCATTACATGAAAAATGAAAAACCCAGTCATCAAAGATGTCCTAACCAACAAGTCACTCTCCACCCAATAATTACACTCCCTGGTAATCAAAAATGTAAATTAACACACACAAAAAAAAAAGAAAAATATTCCTGACTGCATCCAAACTGCAGGTGGAGAAGCTCTGGAGAAGGAAGCATTCATATGTAAAGGTGACATTATCTAAATTTATCTTATTTCAGTTAGAGATGAGTCCCTCTGCCTCCAAGTCAGAATTCAGCATGGGTTAAACTAGGAACGTTTTTTCTTTTTCTCTTGGGTTGGTTTTCTGTTGGGTTTTTGGTGGACATTTGGGTGGTTTTTTGTTGTTGTTGCTGTTTCTAGGGGTTGGACAGGAGACAAATACCACAAGTGGAAACACTCCAGTCTGTAGAAGAAATCTGGTAACAACAGGTGATAAAAACCTGGAAGTTGTTAAGATGTTTCTCTGGCATTATCTACGGGTTCAACACAGCATTTTTCTTTGCTCTACATACTTTG
This sequence comes from Hypocryptadius cinnamomeus, assembly GCA_013400635.1. Lineage (NCBI taxonomy): Eukaryota > Metazoa > Chordata > Aves > Passeriformes > Zosteropidae > Hypocryptadius > Hypocryptadius cinnamomeus. The sequence continues at coordinate 151,488 of VYZP01008188.1, read as the reverse complement.
CCTTTTGTTGGACTATAACACCTCCTGTGTGTGCATGCAAGCTAATCTCAGCTCATTTTTTAAATGAAGGCTACAGCTGAATTTAAGTTCAATTAATACTTGCATTAAAACACATGAAGCAGTTCCTTCTGAAGGGAGACACCCACTGGTCTTCAAGGAGAAACAGTACCAATTACAAAAGCACAAGCTAGACAACTGTCAGGATGATGAGCCTTTTTAAAGTCAGATTTTTCCTTTTAGAGTGAAACTTACATAATCATTTAATCACAGCATTCAAGTATGAAGTGGTGCATGTTTATTTGAAGGGATGAATAAACAACTATGCTACAAGACATCACCAGCGAAGCACCTGGAACCACTGCAACCAAAGTCTGCTAAAATCTTACAGACGTTTTGGAAGGTAAAAGTCTACTCTGGCTGCACAGGGATGCTGTATTCATCCCTTTGCATTACTCAGCTGCACTTACCATACTGTATCCTGGTCCTCACAGCAGCTACTGGCACATTGTATATTCTTTCAAGGTAATTCCTGATATCCAATTTTGTCATTCTAGGCAATGAAGAAACATTTTGGGGAAAGAAAGAAAAAAGTGTAAATATTGAAACAAAATAGACTAGAGACTGGTCGATACTGAAGAATAAATATGTCTTCTCGCTTCAACCAAGACAGATTTATGACATGAAAGTGTAAACTCAACCTAGACCACACACTGCTACAGCAATTTATGATCCATAAACTATAACAACTGTCAAATATTTATCCTCTGTAGCCTCAACATTCAAAATGCCAGGTGTATTCCGTGTTCAGCAGACTTTCTCACTGCCCAACCTGAGATGCATTTCTTTATTCTGAGTAGGAGCTGCTGATCTTACCAGAACCTGCCACAGTCTTATGGGCTCTAACGTGTGCCAGCAAACTGGTCAGGCTGAAAGAGTCCTGACAAACAACTGGATACCACCTTGCTTACTCTGGATCAAATTCTAAGCATTTCCTTCTTCCCAAGCCCGCTCTTGAGAAGGCTGAGCCTCACTAACACTGGGGGAGAGGAGCCACGCAAAGCTCCTCATTAAATCAGTGCCCTCACCGCCCTCTGCAAGCTCTGCCTGGCGCAGGAGCCCCTTCCCTGCCGCGGCACTCGGCCCCCCAGCGCGGAGCCCCCAGCTCACTCCATGGAGACGCGGAACTGCACGGTGTCCTCGGGCTGGGGCACGCCGGGCCGCACCGCCAGCATGAAGAAGTTGGGACGGAAGATCCGCAGCTGCGGGCCGCCCCTCTGGAACAGCGGGTACCTGCGGGAACACGCCGCCGCTCACTGACCGGCCGGTCCCCCCACCCGGCTGCCCCGACTGAGCCCCACCGGGTCCCCCCGCACCCCATCCCGCCCCACCGCCGCCCGTCCCGTCCCGCTCCGCTCCGCCCGGCTCACACGGCCCTCCTGGCGCCCGCCGCCATGGCCGAGCCCCGCGGAAGCGGCCGCGCCAGAGCGGCTCCGGCGGGGCGGGGCGGCGCCCCCTGGTGGCGCGGAGGAGCGCGGTGGGGCCTCAGCCGGGCAGGGGGGCGCAGGGTCGGGGGCCCCTTTGTGCCCAGCCCGGGTCTCCTCACAGTGAGAAAGGCGAGGAGCCACCTGAGAGGGTTCAGCGGAACGTCACGAAGATGAGGAGGGATCTGGAGCATCTCTCTTAAGAGGAGAGACTGCGGGAGCGAGGCCTGTTTAGTCTGGAGAAGACTCGGAGGGGTCTCACGATCGCGTACAAATATCTCAAAGGCGGGTGCCAGGAGGATGGTGCCAGACTTCTCAGCGCTGCCCAGCGACAGCACAAGGAGGAATGACCATAAACTGAAAAACAAGAAGTTCCACCTCAACGAGGAAGAATATCTTCGCACTGAGAGTGGCATAGCACTGGAACAGGCTGGCTAAGGGAGAATGTAGAAGGGAGAATGTGGAATTTCACTCCCTGAGACCCACCTGGACACACTCCTGCGTCACCTGCTCTGGGTGACACTGCCTTAGCAGGGGGGTTGGACTGAACAGTCCCCAGAGGTCCCTTCCAGCCCTAACAGTTCTGTGGTTACATGTAAATCTTGTCTCTCTGGGACGCTGCAGTGCTGTGTGCCTTCGCTGGGGTCCTGTCCTGACTCTCCTCCTGTCCTCCACGCTGGTGAGACCCCAGCACAACACACACAGGGCTGTTGGATCAGCTCCAGAGGAGGCCACAGGGATGCTGGAAGGGCTGGGACACCTCCCTTGTGAGGACAGGCAGAGAGCTGGGGTTGTGCAGCCAGGAAAGGGGAAGGCTCTGTGGAGACCTCATTGTGACCTTTCAGTATGTAAGGGGGCTTACAAGAAAGACAGAGACTTTTTACCATCCCATGACAGGACAAGGGGCAACTGTTTTAAACTGAGAGAGGGCAGGTTTAGATTAGATGCTGGGATGAAATTCTTTACCGGGAGGGTGGTGAGGCACTGGAACAGATTGCCCAGAGAAGCTTTGAATGCCCCATCCCTCGTAGTGTTGAAGTCCAGGCTTGATGGAGTTATGAGGAACCTAGTCTAATGAGAGGTGTTCCTACCCATGGCAGGGGAGCTGGAACTATATGATTTTTCAGGCCTCTTCACACCTAAACCACTCATGAGTCCATGCCACCTCAGCATATGCCAACACAAAGCCAGAGTGGGCACACAGCCACCAGAAACAGAAATTTGGAAACATGGGAGACACTCTGACGGACTTCCCTCCACCAGGGCAGTTCAAGGGTTGGCAAAGATAAGAGGCCCTACAGAACAGCTTGCAGCTCAAATTTTGTAATAGTCACTCGTGTTTTGACATCTACATTGAATTAACCAAGTAATTCCCACTTCAGTATTGGACTTTAATATTGTATGCAGGCTAACAGTCTCAATAAATATTTTAATGTAATATTTGAATGAATCATTCTCTATTGCACTTGTTATTGCATTTAATAAAAGCTATGTGCTAAAAGCTACCACTTCTGTAGATTTGTTCCTTTATTCCCTATTCTTTGATTCACTTCATCACTTGAACTTTGAAGTCAATTTCAACTACATTTGGCAGCCAGATTATGAGCTCCCTGAGAACAGCCAGCTTTTGGTATTTGCCTGTACAATGGCTTAAAACAGGTCCCCAGTCCTGAGTCTTTGCTGATGACACTGAGCCTATTCCCCCTTGGAGAGACAGATCAAATGATATTAAGTAAGGGTTTGGACCACTCCCAAATCCTTGGAAAATGGGAAGACATTAAATAAAATACAAAACACCATTCCAGAGGGCTGTCATTGGAGTAGGTACTGGTTGTGCTTTATTTACAAAATCCAGAGATTTGTACATAGCAATCTACAGGACAGCATAGGGCTGGTATCAGGAGGATAAGGGACATGCTCAGCAGGAATTGAAGATGCCAGCAAGGAGTCATCCCAGTTCCACAGGGAACCTGCTTCCCCTTGCCTGAGGAAGCCACCAGACCCCTCCAGGAAGAAAAGCAGCAGCAATAGCCAATCCAGGCTGATGTGATTTTTGTTATCATTGAGGCATGAGAACACAAGTGATCGGTGAAGGAGGAAAGAGGAGACCAGCAGGGGTTCAGCACACCATTAAAGGCCATCCTGCCTGGTTCTTTACTTCCAGCGCCCACCAACCTTGCCCTTGGCTCCTGCCTTCTTGCTGCTACAATGCAAAAGGAAAGAAAAACATGTCAGCATGATGGAAGCAGTGGGGCTCTGTGGCCACTCTGCATTTCTGACTCTTAGGTTAGGTTTCAGCTGCTTTCACTTCTCACATGTTGGGCACACCTGCTATTGACCACATCCTGAGAAAAATATTGTCGACATTGTGGAAAAATATTCCTCCTGGGGCTCTTAGTGTGAAAGGTAGGATGTGCATGCCTGAAAGAGATGGTCCCTTCCAGACTCCTGGATTTTCAGGGTAGAAATCCAGGTGGTCTCCAAACTAAGCGACAGGTCTATGCAGGCACAGACTTGATATTTTCTGAATACAAATCTGCTATGCTCTGGATTTTAGGATTTAAAGCTCTGTCTAGAGAAATTTGCTCAGTATGAAAGAGCTCTGATCAAATTCTCCAGATGCTCCATTCAGTAGTGGAGGCAAAAAACTGAACACTAATTTAAATACAACTAAGAAGTGCTTTGCTCTAGCAAAGTCAGAGTGCCTATTTATATCATGAGAGCAAGAGCCTCCAAAACAATCCAAACAACTTTTTAGGCCTGCTCTCATATCAGCGTCCCTGTCTTGTTCATGGTCTGTGGGAGCAGTCCAGCTACACTCCCCACTCAAAGGACCTGAGGCAAACTCTCTCCAAGAGTTCTTGCACACAGAAGGGCAATCCTACATGCAAGCCACTTACCTTCTGCCTGAGAAGCCTGAACTCAGAATGGGGCTAGGCAGGAAGTTAGTTGAGTTAGATTCTGCACTAGTTCCCACTAGCAGCACCTTGGTTTGTGGGGCTCAGCACACCCCCAAACCCTTCCAGCTCACACACACAATGATGAGGCTGCTTCTTGAACCAAAGCACATGCGGAGTGTGGGGTTGGGGACCAAGCACAAGGTGGTGGGGCCTTGCTGCAAACAGAGGCCTTTCTTCAGAACCACTGGTTCCTCCAGGAAGAAGAAAAACATGGGGACATCACAGCTGGGGAGATTTTTGTTGTGCTGCCCCATGGATTGGTTCAAGAGCACCAGCCATATTTACAGAAGGATGTAGCACAGTGACAAAGACACACACAGAGTGGATACTTTACCTTTGGCCAAGATAGGCTTGATATATTTGAAAAAAATTGATGGTTTACATAAAAGAGAGTATGTACTTTCTGCTTATCTTAAATTAAGCTTCATCTCCCTTTTGCCAGCCTTTCTGAAGGTTCAAAACCCAGTGTAGGAACTGTATAGCTCCTCAAACAAAGACAGAGTCCTTTAATGTCCACAAGCACCTGTGATGTTTGATGTTACACCTAACCTTTAGAGCGTGCTTAAGGAGATTTAATAAAGTCTGAAGCAAGAGACTCATTTGATCCTTGTATAACACACTGGCAGGCACTGCTTTGGAATGATAGTGTCTAGCGTGGATAGAAATTTAAGCACACAAATCTCATTAGCTCTGGGCATCCCAGTGCAACCTTTTCAAATGATGTCCTGGAAGAGTACCATGTCTTTTGGGGGAACAAGCAGGCAGTGGCCTGTTGTGGGTGGTGTGGTAGCACCGCACAAGAGCAGGAACATCCAGACAAACCCTGGCATCCTTCTGCAGCTGCACATTCTGCTGAGGTTTATCAGCCTACAGCTCTGTACAGAAAATACCATGGGAAGGTCAAGCCTTGTGTTTGGCATTACAACCAAACCCCCAGTGTTACATTCATTTGATAAGTCAGGGTGTCTTGGGGAAGTGGGAAGGCAGTAACTGGTCACACTCCTGTCATCCCAAAGATATCACCAAAGACCACTGCTTCATTCCTGGCATAGCTTAGGTAAAAAGATACAGGTGCACAGAGAAGAGCAAACCCACCACTGGAGAGCTCTCCTCCCTTTCTGCCCTGCAGTTGCTTCTCTGTGAGTGTTAGTTTTTCTGCATGTTCTAAGCCTCAAGCTGTGTCTACCTCTGGTATCTCATAAATCCATTAAAAATACCTAGAATAAAGATGTTAGACTCAAAAAAATAATTAAATAGTCTTGTGGTGAAGGAAAAGTGGGAGAGAGATGATGAGTGAAAAGAAGTCACAACAGTAATCCCATTACGTTAGTCTTGTTACACACCATTCTTCGTAATCTTAGCAACCACTTGTTTATCCTTCATAAACAAGGGCTGTATTCCCTCAAGTATTCAAAGCACCTCAGTCAGGTGTTTAAAAACCCAACAATAAGCAGAGGAAATTTTTGAAGGTATGGTGTGAAGAAACATGATTTGTTCTTGTTAGGTGTTACATTCACTTCAGTTTCCCCTTCATTTTCTCAATGTGAGGCAGGATGGGAGTGGCCTTTCCATCTCTAGCCCCATTTCATTGCAACAAGAAAATGTCAGTGTTGAGGCTGAAGTGACACATTTGAACACTGAGAAGATATCCCCAAACCAGGAGCTAGGAAGGGGATATAAATACTTACTGCTTCTGGGCCTGATCGATCCGGTTTCTGAGGGTGACAATCTGCAAACAACATACATGACCAGGGTTTTTAGAGACAAAGAAACCTTGTTCCCTCAAGGAGAGGAGACTTTTACCTGCCAAAGTGCTCAAAACAGGTGCCTGTAGGAGGAATTAATACTTCCTTGGAAATAAAAGCTCATCCATGGTTGAAGGACAGAAATGTTACTTCTTGGCAATAAATCTGCAAACCACCTTCACATGTCAAGGGACAGAAGAGCTAGAATTTTATAACCCTTACTAGAAGTGTTTCTACACATTGAAATTAATCTCCTGTGAACCCACATGTCAAACTGCAGGCAGGTGTACTGGAATGAATGTTACCTTGGCCAACTGGAAAGCTCTCAGATGGCTCCATCACCTTCATGTCTCCGTGTCACCTTCTCACTCTTCCCTTACTCCTATACATCAAGTGTTCGTGTAAACCCAAAGATCTTCAGTGGTCTTTGGATGGGGACATCAGGAATGGAAGATGGGTATCACATTCTGCTGGAATACCTTTTGCTGGCTGGCAGAGCAGGAGGTGAGGAGCTTGCAGCACTCATCACTTTCCCAGCCACTCATTTGATAAGAGATGACCTGATGCATAGGAGAGGAAACACCTACCTTGCACGGGATAAACACCTTATAGCCTGATTTGGTAACTCAGTTTGGTCTGTAGGCCTGGACTCATTACTGAAATCCTGGGACTCGTGTACTGGAAAAGCTTATAGAACACTAGGATGTGACAGAGACTTTTGCCCCTTCATCTTCGCATTTGTAAATGAGTCAGTGTTCAACTTAGTTTTCCTGGACTGAAGAAATGCCCTTGCCATGAGGTATGCTTTGCTTTTGGCACAATTCAAAATTCTGCTCCGGCTCTGCCAAGAATTGATGACCCAAATTTTGAATATTTAAAGTTGCACTTGACATTCCCAGCGTGCAAAAAAGAAAAACAAAAGTCATACATTCCGGTTGTCCCAAGAACTGGTAATTCCTGGCTCACGTCTTTCCATGGCAAACAGAAAAAACATAAGAGACTGAAATATTACCGGGAACAGGACAACACAAGCAAGGAAAGATCAACAGATCACTTGCTTTTGTACTTACTTGTGGAAGTTTTAGTATTTGTCACAGCAGTTTAAATTGCTATTTTCCAACCAAGTATCTTCCCCAAGTGTTGAGGAGAACCAGTTGTCTTCAGTTTGACCCAAGCACTTAATACTTACCTTCAGTCATAACCTTATGATCGTGACTATGACACTCACTCTCCAATGAAGCACCAAAGAGCAACAGACACTAGAGCTAAAGAATGGCTCTACTTCTGTGTCCCACTTCCTTCCTTTTTCTCTCCCTTGCATCCTTGCTTGTGTCTCCTTCATTCTCTTTCCTATTTTCACTTACCTTTCTCCTCATTTTTTTCCTGCTGTCATCCTCCCTTTATTCTCCCACGTCTAGCTGTGCATTTTCCTTCTGCTTTGCTCATTCTTTTTACTTTGTCTCCTTGCTTTTCATCAGCAGGCACCCACCTCTTTGTTTATGCAGAGGTCTCATTACCATAGCATATACCCCTCCCCTCACACGGCCTTATTTCCTGTTTTTCCACATCCACTTGGCTGGTTGTCATTAAGCTAGACCTCTGCAGTACTCTGGATCTAGACAACCATGTGCCACAAGGTGGAGAAGCTTTCCAAACCCCATACTATTCTCTACACACTGTAGTCCAAGCTACATGTGTATCCCTGTTTCTGCATGTACCCTAGGTGCATCACACTGATACTCCCATGAATGCAATACCTGGTTTTGGATAGGGAATTATTTTAAGGTGTTCTCAATAGATTGCATGCTCAGTTCTTTAACCAAATCCCTGTTGGATGCTTGACTCTTTTCCTAAATTACCACTTTACATCTTTTCAAAGAATGGAAAGGGAGAGAAAAAGGAAGTGAATGAAGAGACACAAGATCCTTTTTTCTCTTTTCTCTCTGCACTTGGAGCCAAGTGCCAGCTCCCGTCTGGCGCCTGGCTCTGACCATGCGGCAGGCTCATGCATTTGGTAGCCTTTGCTGCTGCTGTTACACAGGCAAGTTCATTGTACTTACAACTTGGAAAGCTCCTGCAGCCTGCAACGCATTGTTAAAATCTAAGAGAGATTGAGATAGTTACATTGGTGTTGCTCACTGCCTGTCAGCATGTGTCTGTGTGATTGGGAGTTAAAAGGAGAGTGAGACAGCGAGAGATCCAGTAGGATTTCTCAGCTACTGACACCTAATGCAGGTGAGTGCTGCCCTATCCAGTGACCATGTGAAGGAAACATGTCCACTTTCTGTTACCATATGACACTTCAGTCAGATGCTCCTGTCTGGAGACGTTTTCAGTGACTCCAGAGAGCTCAGGCTACAGGTAATCTGTCTGGGATGGAATAAAACTTACAACCTTCAAGTTTGAAATCAAAGATGAATCTAAAAATATTACTTTGCAATGGAGGTGTGTGAACTGAGAGTTACTGAATTTTCAGGCCACAGTTACCTATGGATAAACAAGAATCAATATTGTTTCACGAGAGGGCAGGGTGTCCATTTTCCATTGGGATTGCCTTTCCATAGGGCACTGAAAACCTTAGCCTAAAATATGAAATCCAGTTCAAGTATATGTGTTAGGGGAATGCAGTTCCAAGCATTTTGCTGCATAAATATTGCAAAGGGTCATTGGAGACCCAAATAATGTCACAACATGACTTTTGCCAGATGAATCAGAGAGATTTTTACATTTTGGACCCATTGCCATTAGCAAAATGGCCTCTCAACTCACCTCATATTTTTTCCTCTTGATCTGCTCTGTAAAGTCATACTTTTCAGTCTCCAGCTGATATAGCCAGTCCCACAGCTCCTTAGCTTTGTCCCTGTGTGTTTATGGGGGAAGACCAAAGAAACATATGACATCAAATATTTTCCATTGTTTTCACATCATTAACAATGAATTTTATTTAATGCCACCCACACATCTTCCTGTAAACCCTCTGTGTTCTCTTAAAGCTACTCAGCATTTTCAAGGTCACATTTTTCTCACCTTCAAATCTTTTAGACTTGCAGTCTTGCATGTGTCACTCATTAACATAATTCCTCTAGTTTTCCCCCTAACTCTTAATGAAAGATAAGACTGCAGTGGAATCAGACAAGAAGGAAGGAGGACTCTGAAGGTCACCCAGATAAGCAGAGGAGTTGCCATTGTGCAATCTCATCTGTGTCAGGGCTGAGGTGAGCCAACTTCACCTTTCAATCATGTGTAAATTCCAATGCCTGCAGTCTAGACTATCATCTGATGACTGCTCTGCACCAGAGTACTTAGCTTCCAAACCTCCAGCCTTCATGGAGATCCTATTAATACCTTAGCAGCATTAACTCACCTCTGGGAATGCTACAGATACCAGTCTGTAGGCTTGTTCAGCGAATCCCAGAGCTAGTCCTGTAAGCAACTAATCCTAATTACCAGGAGAGGCTAATAGAGCCATGCCAGGAGCACATCTAGAGGGCTACCAAACCATTTCAACACTTCCCTACATTCCCATATCTCCTCCATTCTCCAGGTTAAGCAAGGGCACAACTTAAATGTGTCCCATGATGAATTTCAAGGAAGGCACCTTCCTCTATCTCATTTTACCACCAGAGAAGACTTCAGGACAGTAAAACCAAATATCAACATCATTCCATAAATTAGGATAAACATGTTACCTCAGCTTGTCTTCATTAAGGTGGTCAATGTTCAGGGGCTTGCGCCTCTCAGCCAGGACCTTCTTCTTCGTCTCTCTAGCTGTTTGCTTCTTCCCTCTCTTCTGGTCAGCCTATTTTCAGAACATCAATTATTGTCAGCATTCAGAGATTAAGCCTGAATGAAACAATTTCAACATTGGGCTGTTTTCTCAACTTCTAATGAAGACTATTCCCAGTCAACTTAATGGTTTATGTTTTCATATTTCTTTCATCAATCCATGATTTTTACCTTAGCCAGATAACTGCTGTATGTTGCACCCATGGAGGACAGAGCCTTCTTCTTCTTCAGGTCATCCTCAGCTTTTCTCTTGGCATCTTCCTCCTCTCTCCGTGCCTTTTCCTCCTGTGGAGTGCAACACACAAAACAAGTTAATCCAGGGCAGACTCCCAGCTTCCCCAGCAGCCAGTGTCAGTGCAGGGAATGCGATCAGAGGAGTACATTGATGAGAATCAGCAACTCCTGTTTTCTGCGCTTGCTCTAAGTGAGCAGTCATTTCACCTCTGGACTGAGGCAGGCAGAACATGTAGTTTTGCTGTCTCTAGAGATCTCTCCAGTTGGATGCAGGGACAAGGAGAGGGAAGCAAAGACACTTACCGCAAGCCTTGCCTGACGCTCCTTTTCCTTCTCAGCCCGGATCCTCTGCTGCTCTGCTCTTTCGGCTCTGCGCTTCTCCTGCAGGGAGCAGTGGCAGAGGCAGTGCATCACCATTATGGCTTTACCCAGCTCCACTGCTACACCCCACTAGCAAGAGCTTTGCTTCATTGAGTGTGAGCCACATTCTCTTTCTAGAGCATGCAGAAGGGTCTCTTGTGCAATTCTCAGATATAAAACAAGGGGCTAAGAGAGGGGGCAGATGGAGGGGAGAAGCCATTTGATGACGACTTGAGCAGTCACTGTACATGACAGCACAGCTTTCTGTCAAAGCAGTTTCAGCTTTCATCTACGGATGATCTCTCAATCTAGTACAGGGAAATGCAGTACAAGGACTCACAATTCTCTCCTTGAGGGCAACCAGCTCTTCCTCTTCCTTTCTTCTGGCTTCAAAGTGGCTGTCAATCAAGGCTTGCAGTTCAATCAGGTCTTTGTTCTGCCTTTTCTTTTGGATGTCCTAGAAAAGCAGAAAAACTCATTAAGTCCATATTGCTCTAGTATTATGTCCTGGACATTCCCAGCACCGTGCAATACACAGAGAAACAAAAGTAGAAAGTGTCTGTAGATTTCCATGGAAATCTATGGATTAACTTAAATGGCTGTTGGTGCAATCAGACACTCATTCATGCAACAGTCAGGAGCCCAGAAGTGTAAAGAATCCAAATTTCCCATTTCCCTACACCATATTTTATCCCTGGCTTTGCTTACACATCTATCTTTGCATATACTCAGCTGCTTCCTCTTGGCTTTGTAATAGAAATCTTACCCAGAAAATATTCCTGCATTTTCAGCAAAGCGAATATTTCTGTGGACGTTTTCAATACCAGAATTTTTTCATTTTTCTAGCAACTTTTTAGGAAAGTATTTGGATCTCTACTTATTGTAATTTTAGATAGTTTTGCTCAGCAACAGATAAGAGCCTGCAACTTTCAAGTCATTTGCAACAATGGGACAGAGGATCTGAGATCCCTAAAACACTTACTTTCTCCTCATAATGGTTTCAAAGATTCAAGGAGATAAACAAAAAAAAAAAAAGAAATACATGACTTCTTCAGCTTAGTCACATTATCAGTGAATGCATTCAGACGTTTCAGGGAGCAGAGAGTAGCCTTTTGCTGAAATCAAATAGCAAAACAACCATACTTTTGTCTTTGCCTTTACCCTCAGCAATATCTAATGCAGGAGGAGTTTTGTGGGTTTGCACTCATGTCTATTATCAGGTACAAAGGACAAACACAGCCAGTCTCAGGAATACTTACATCAAAATCTACTTTCTCACCCTCTGGTATTTTAGGAGCAGTTAGTCTGCAGAAAGTCAAAAACAAAACAAAAAGAAAAGAAAAATAAAGGATCTCCATCTTAAAGAATATGCAGCTTTTTAAATAGCCCATCCTGCCCTGACCTGCCCTCAGGAACCATGCTGACAAGAAGGAATGTTGGTGGAGGTAGGGAGGGGTGAAAGAGCACATCAATGGAAAACTACTCCAGAAAAGTCCTAAGTACCACAGCCCTTCCTCGAAGGTTGTGCAGGGCAGGGAGTTATCCCTAAACCCTCTCTTTATTCCCAAAGCCTGTGGTCATTCCCTACCACATGGAAAGATGTTGGTCTGTGAGTGTGCCTGTGCAGGGCTGTACACTCCACCCTGGGCAGCTGGCAGAGTGGGAAGGGAAGGTGCTGGGGCCCAGAGCCAGAAGGTCCATAGGAAACCTTAGTAAAGCTCAACTCAGCCCAGCCCAACATTTGCCACCCTTCCCATTGTCAGAGACCCTGGATGGAGAGGGCAGTTTCCCAGCCATGGCCTCTCACACAGGAGAGTAAGCTCTCTTACTGTGGAGCTGCCTGTATTTTGGGGTATTGTGAGCCCTCTGCATCTCAGACAGTCCATGAATTCTCTGACTATACCAGGAACAGGTCATAAGGCCCAGGCCAGTAACTGCTGCTAAGGCATCCTCTGAAGGAAGCAGACATCCTGGAAAGGCATGCAGGAACAAACAGATGGATGTTCTGTGAGGCAGAGTAGGATAAAGGCTTCTGGTGGCCATTTGCCTAATAGAGAATCTAAGGGCTTCTGCTAGATCAGGAAAATGATCCCAGGGTTTTGAAACGCTGCCCACCATACTTACTTGATTCTGGGCTTCTCCTCTGTATTTGGAAGGATGTAACAAAACAGGAAGGGAAAAAGAGGAAGAAAGTTAAAACAACAGAGATCACGCCAGCTGCTAAAGTAAAAGGAGGGAAGGGTAATTTAATCTTAGGGGAAACATACAGAGAAACTGGTTAAATCTCAAGCACTTCCAAAACAAATACACACACTCACACACCCCTTTTGCTAGGAGTGAATCTGTTTTTACCCTCGAAACAGAATTGGCAGAAAAGAATCAAGAGACTGTATGAAAGTCCCAAATGTAGCATCTAGAAAGCAGTGGTTTTATGTAAATGCAAAATTATTTTTCTCAAACCATCCTGACCAAAGCTCTAAGGAGGCCAGCTGGGCTGGAGGGTAGAAGAAAATGATGGCTTTTTCAATCAGCACTTTTCTTGTTAAAGTTAACTCAAATTCACAATAGCATATCTCAGTGATAACCAGGCTTCACCAGTTTTGTTCAAATGCCTCACATGGAGGCCAGGAGGGGAAAACCTTTATGACACACATTTTCTCCAGGGTCATTGGCTTCCAAGACATCCTAGGACACGTGTCCCTGAGATACCTCAGTGCCATGGGGATGATACTTATTCTTCTGCACTGTGTGGTGCTCCTCAAACCCAGCTTGGAAAGGCCATCCTCTCTTAGCAAGCATCCTCTCCTGCTGAGGTACATGCAAAATTCCCATGGGCATTAATGGGAATGATCTTTCCATCTCCAGGAGAGGCATAATGCCCTGACAGGCAGGCCAAACCATCACAGAGACTGCCAGCCTGGGCCCTCTGGCAGTGAGAATTGTTCCCTTGCAACAAGTGACCTTCCCCTGGCTCTCAGACATGTGCTGGTCTTATGAGTTACTCACTTCACATTTGTGCTTGTCATCAACTCCCCTCCCTGCTATTCTTTTTAAACTTTAGTTATTAACTCCAGCACAATGCCAGCAAGTTCAGTGCTGTTACTCTCACAGACAGAAATAAATTAAACCTATGTGTTTATTCTGGCCCATTCTCTCAGAGACCCAGGTTGACTTTCATAACCACACACTACATTTGAACTTTCAAGGATGCTGATGGATTCTGCGGTACAAGACTCTCCCTGTGTTGGCTCAGTGGGAGGAACTGAGGTAAAAAAGCACACAACCTACTGAATCTGGTAAAAAAAAAAAAATTGTAAAGTAAAAGTAGGAATAACCACTTCAGTAGCAGGTACATGAACCCTGTTATCGATATTATAATTCAGAAAGATATTACATTTTTTTCAAATACTTATTTTTATCCAGCAGTTTGGGGACTGGTGGTGGAAATTTGGAATAGCAAATAGAAAAAAAAGTAGGAAAAAGAAAATTAAATATTATTAAGCGGGGAAAATAGCAAAAAACTTACACTGTAAAAAATTTATTGAGGCAATCAGATGTAAGGGTGTTGGATAACAAAAAATTGAGAGAGTGGTTGGAAATGGGTTCTTGAGATAATCAAGAGAAAAGATGTGAAAGATGTGTAAAAGAAATCAGAAACCAACATTTCCTTTTTTTCACTCTTTCCCATACAAATTTCATTAATGCCATTTTAGGGAGTAGACTTTTCTCATTTACTGCAAGAACACTGCCTGCCAAAATATATCTCAGTTGAGGCCTCCAGATGCCAGAGCAATGCTAAGAAAATAAACAGCATGTAATTACAAATGTGTTTTAGACTGCTCCACTATAAAGGAAGTCCCAAATCACTCCTGAAGAAAAATACCATTAGCCAACAGCGTGCTTTTGTATTCCTCCACTTATTTTTTAATTTGTTTTGCTTTTCAAATAGCCAGTGAGCTTTTTAACATGTTAGCTCAATTGCCTTTTACCTGGAGAGAGGAAAAGTAATTATAATTAACCAGTCTATCAGGTATGTTATTTACACAGGATTTCCTTCCTTCATGACATACCCAGATAATTTTCATAGACATTCCTGTTTGGCTTAAAGCTGCCAGTTAGTAACACTTCAAAGAGTGGGGGAGGGGGGAAAGAGTAGACAGGAAATAACTGGTTTTGTTTGTTGATCTTGGTTGCCAGGATCGACACCTGTCTGTCAATAATTGTGTGAATTTGGTTTCAGCTGCCACCAAATCAGCACTCCAACAAACAATTGTAAAAATGAAAAAATAAGGTTAGTTCTTGAAATAAGAAATTGTAGTTAGAATTCTTAAAGGTACCTCCAGAAAACCAGAAAAAGGAGTACTTTATTAAAAATTAAACAGTAAAAAAATCTATCCTCTGCAGTGCATGACCCAGCCTTTGTCCATACTGTATGAACCAAAAGCAGTCCAGGGATGGGATTTATTTTGAAATGCCCCTTCTTTCAAGACACCGAGTCAAGGAACTGAGCCAAAATTTGTTGACCAGCAGGAATTGTCATAGCAAATTCCTGTTCCTGTGGTGGATTTTGACTGACATTCCGGTCATTCTGACTGTGAGCCATGGGGCTGAGACAAAATCCCCACATAGAACCCTGCCAAAAGACGGCAAGAGACACTGCAAATCCAAGTTCACTGCCCTGGTGATGAGAGAGTCTTTGAGTTTCTGGTTTCCAAAAGGCGTCGTGCAGGAAGAGGATACACCACCAAAATAGCACCACCCTGCTTGCTCCTGCCCAGTCTTTAGATATTCACACGGTGCTCTCCTTCTCTGGGAATCCATCTGAACTGCCTTTATTTCACTCAGAAATCCCTAAACACCCTCCCTTAATCCCACTTCTCAGAAGCAACATATCTAACTCACACTGTGTCCTTGGGAAAAAAAGGAAATCAATATGCTATTAAAAATGAAAGGAAAGAATGAGAAAAAGAAAGAGAGGAGCTCAGGAAGGTCCTCAGGGTACTTCCCTAAATTAAAAAAGAAGCCTGAAAAGCGAGCAAGAAAATTAAAACAAAAGAACAGCAACAACAACAAAAAAAAGTCTACAAAAGCAAGATTAAACAAAACAAGGAAACAGAGAAAATGGAGGGTGTTTTCAAGTGACCTTGGGCTTTGTCTTTTGAAGCAGTTGCCTGGGTGTTCTAGGGGCTGGGGCAGTCAGGAAGAACCCAGTTACTTCAACAGCCTCTAAAACTCCGTGAGAACTTTCTATATGTTTAAACTGGCCAGGGAGGGGCTAAGTTATCTTCTACAAGAGCAACACTGACCCTGCACACATTTAGGTTTGGTCCTTTCACATGAGTCTTGTCCCTGCCCGTGTGCTCCAGCACCCAAGTTTTACAACCAGGCTATATTTAGCTCCACCCATCTGAATAGATGCTTAATGTTTAGCACAATTGTAAGTGCATGGCTTGAGCAGAAGTTTACATTTCTGTAGATTCAAGCCTGGAGGCCATGACCACCTAAGGCTGTGTGGGGGATGCTTGTCTATGCAGGGCTCAGCTCCATTTTCAAATATTCCACTATGACTTAAGAGATTCTTTCCTGATTTTTTGGAGATAGAGACGTTTTGCTAATGAGACCTAGGACACAACAGATTCTGGCTAAAAGACAAGTCCAGAGCAAGCTTCTAGAGCTTGATGTTCACCATCTACTATCCTAATGAGGATGTAGAGGCTTCTCAACACACTAATGACTCCCCAAGGGTGATTGGATATGCACAGTGAGCGATTCTTTGCAGCAGAGATGTTTTGGCCCAGTTCCTGAATTTAAAATAAAGTGAGGAACAAAACCAGACACATAAAAGAGAGTGAGATGTTAGAAAGATGACTTTGTTGTCCTAAGACAACACTGAGCTACCATCATTGTATTCGCCTTCTTCATTGGCTGTAGGTTGGAGGACAAAAGAAAAAGAGAAGAAGCACAGCAGTCAATCCACAACCAGCACTGTTCTAAGAGCACCTGTCCCCACTCCCTCCCTGTTATCCTGGGAACCTTGGACTCTCTGGAGATGGAACAAGAAGGAAAAACACCTTTTTGGTGATTTGACTTGGCTAACAAGCGTCCCTTTCTCCATGTTCATTGAAATTCATCTAGAGAGATAATTTCCCTCCCATACTCTCTTTTCTCTTGAACAGTGTCAGTGTTTTTGACACTGCTTCCCCAGCACTGAAAGAGAAAAAGGATGAGGGTCTGTAGGCACACCACATACCTTCCTCATGAGCTTCCTCTGCTGTTGTCATGGTGCAAGCAGTGATGGAAAGACAGGAAATAGAAAAAAAAAGCAGAACAGTTATTTAAAGCTCTTGGAATCCTGAAAAAGAGACCAGAGGAAAAAATAAAGGAATTAGTGAACTAAGGCAGGCAGAAAACTGGAGAGACTGTCAGGACTTGAAAATGCTGTAATGTTAAAGCAGCAGTAAGCATGGAGGTTAAAGGAGAAGACAGCTGCAAATGATAATTGTGGTTAATGTTTGTTTCTCTTGTTTTCTTCTCTTCTACCAGCCCAGGACTCCTGTTCTCTCCCTCTCTCACACACATACACACTTTGGTGTTGCACCTAGGTGGAGTAAACCAGAAGTGGTGTCACATACCTGGCTCATGAACTTCAGGTGTGAAGTGTCATGGAACAAGTTGCGATAGACAACAAGAGAATGAGAACAAGAAATCTGTTATTTCACACACCAAAAGAGCTTCTGAGCCAATGGGGAGGAGGGGCAGAGAGGAAAAGGGGAGCCAAGAATGAAGTCAAGAAGTAAACAGGTAAAATATTTACGTTTAAAATAACACATGAAGAGAAGTCACAGAACAGGAAAGGTAAAAGAGGCAGATTTATGATAATAGTGCAGTGCTTAAAAAACACTTCTCATCATCATATGGCATAAAGCACAACCTGACAGCACAGTGTACTGAGGTTTACCTTGATTGGAAATATGCACATGAACATAGCCAGCACTCTCAAAGCACTATTGGACCCATCCTTTACTACAGCAGTATTTCAGCCATTTGAAATAAACGCAGTGTGGTTCAGAAACCTGCTGAAATACCTGCCATAACTCATCATCAACGTTCAGCTAACTTCCAAAGAAGCTCAGTTCCCTTCTAGATCTATGGCTCAGGCCATTTTCTTCCTTGAAGACAACATTGATGTCTGTATAAATGTACTGCTGCTCTTCAAATCCATTTGCAATGTAAAATTACAAACGGATTACTTCATAGGAAGAAAATGTTCATTAGAAGTCTGTGCAGGTCTACATGTCATTCTTCTGGGTTTTGGCAAAGCAGGAATAGATCAGCAATGTGAATTTGCAGCGCAGATTTTGCTTTTCAGGCATACACACACACACCACCAAATGTTTTGCAAAGCAGGCATTAAAAAACCACAAACTCTCACAGTGTTTATATTCCCCATGTACAGTCGATGGGTCAAATTCTGCCCTGAGATTTTAAGTAAATCCTCCCCTATAGGAAGAAATATTCTTTCTCATATCACAGGGCAGAATTTAATGCATTCCACAAGGAGACTTTTTGCTGAGCTACCCCTTCACAACAGCACATGTGTGTTTCTAGTGAAATTTACATGCAACGAGTAAGTTTCCTCCTCCTTACTGCTGATTACCCTTTACTGAGAAAAAATATTAAACTAAAATAGAACCACCACAAAGGCATGCAAGTTATAATCCATCCTTAACTGATCAGTTGTTATCCCCTGTCACCTTGTATTCAGTTCTCACACACACCATCCCAGCAGACAGACACCAGGGAGTTTAGAAGTTAAATCACATACCTGGAGGGGGGGCTTCATTTAGTAGGATGTGTCAGGGGAAAAACACAGGAAAGGAAGATAAAATAATTAGAAATAAGTTATGCAGGAAGGGACCACCTCAAACTTTGGTAAGACTGGGTTGGAGAAGTATAATTTGCAGACCAAGTTATAGAGATAGACTGTTAATAAGAGTGGAAAAGGGGTGTAATTACAGTGGGGTATGAAGTAGATAGGAAGGAGATGCCATAGAAATAAAAGATAAAGGGAATTTGAATGTTGATGATTTGCAACAGTTTAAACCATGCGAATTTATAAACCATGGGCAAGTGTAGTAACACCGGTGATCCTTAAATTTGAAAGAAAACATACCCAAGAAGAGAGTTCTACAAGCATTTAGTGTTACCTAGGTGTCAGCTGCCCTTTTAGCTGTCAGAGCTGGCATGAGGATGTGAGAGTTACTGAAGGAGGTGCTGCTTTGGATGTATCCCTATGCCTGCATCTGAAGCTCCACCATCTAAGAATCTCTGCTAGCAGATTCCAGGCTAAGCTCTGCAGAACTGACAGTGTTTGTGTCTGCACAGAGCTTGTCTTTGCTGCAAAGGACTAGGACTGCTTGAGTTTGTGTGCCAGAATCCTGCTGCAATCCGCTCTCTGCAAGTGTAAGCAGCTTTGGTTTCTGCAGCTCAGGTACTCCCATAGCTAAGGGGCTATGGGGTAGTCACAGCCCTGAAAGTTTTTCAGGGACACTAAAAGTGCTTGTTCTAAGCTTCTTAGATGGTGATCCTTCAGTTACAAACAATATTTATACTTTCCTATAGGGAAAATAAGTTTTAGGGAATTTCAAGAATGGATTGATTCTTCATGATTCTGGTATTCTTCAACATCTTCAAATTCCTATGTACATGAACGCTTCAGATTAATACATAGGAATTTAGATGTCACAAACAAGAGCTTGGTTAGGTGGAAAGAGTCAAGAAGGAAAAATGAAAGAATTAGAGCAAGAATTCCACAACAGCAACAACTGTGACTTGTGCAGGCCAAAGCTATGACTTAGAAGATGTGGTAGGCAAAGACAGCATTAATAGCAGAGAAACTAAATGCAGTTACATGAAAAGCTGGGACAGTCTCCTTCTGGCATAAAAGTTTTTTGTTAAGCTTGTTATATTTACATTGTGTTTTGGTTTTATTGTGCTTTATGTTACAGAAGGAAAAGAAAGCATGGGAAAGCTGTGGTTATGGCTTTATTTTTTATCATATTATATAAATACCTTGTGTTTTGCACAAATTCAAGCTCATATATCTGTCAATGCTGAACCAGCTCTCAAGTAGTGAGTAGCAGTTCAATAAATATCATGGAAAAGAGGTACAGAGGCAGGCAGAACAGCTCTGATGGAAGCAATGACCTTTAGCGCGTGCAAATCAAAGTCAGAAAAACCTTAGGTGAAGATTAAGAGACAAAAATGAGTAAGATTAAAAAGAGAAGGATTTGAAACAAGAAGCGATGAGAACGGGAGAGACATGAGAAGCAGTGAAGAGATGAATGTTGAAGTATTAAGTCATGTAAAAATCAATCAGCTTTCACCTCACTCCAGCCTTGGCAAAAGCATCAATCTGCTCTGAACTAAGAGGCTGGTCTCCCTCTGTGGACAGCAGAGGGAAATAGCTGGGCTGGGAGGCTGCTGAGATGTGACTACTTTAATAAAGCTACTCCAAATGGCACAGAATAATTTCCATAGACAGTTTAGAGGACACTGCAAGTTCAGTTTCTGTTTTCCCAGGTAATGACCACTCTAACATTCCCATACGCACTGTGAGGATGGCTCCAAGTCCGGTAAGCGCCTGTTATTACAGCTCATACACTGAGATGTTTGTCTACAAAAAATGTTACTACATTTTTCATGCAGCAGTTAGCTTTATCCTCATTATTATGCATCACAGAGTGATGAGGAAATTATGACTGGTCAAAGGTGTGAGGAAGCTGCAAGTTACAGTTTATCGTTAATATTTGATTTTTATGTTTACTTCCACCGTCTTTGAATTCCTGAGTATAATACTAGAGTTACTGTTAAAATTTTCCAACATAAATCAGAGTTCCAATTAAATTTCAATATTTCAGAACACACATAGCTGAGATTTTAGTTTAAAAAAAAATAGAAACATTTCACAGCCATAAAGGCTGCAGAGGTATTAACATCTCTAGAACAAAACTTTTCCACTTTTTGCCTTGTGGTAACTTCGTATTCCAGATTTGTTCTTGCATTACACTATATATACCCCACATTATCCATAAAGGCAGCGCTTCAGAAGCATCTAAAATAGAATTTTCATTTCAAAATTTGGAAATCTTCCATAGAGGAGAGAGGGGGAAAAAAAGTTGGAACAAAATGTTTTAACTAAATAAAATCATAATTTTCAAAAGCTGTCAACAAAGTGTTCCTCTTTTTTTTTTTTTTTTTGGTTGGTTGAAAAGTTTCCATTTTGTCCCAATTCAGCACATGACCCAATTGTGAAACTGCCAAGTGGAATTGAATTTCCAGCACACAATAACCCTTCAGATTGACGCAGAGGAATTCAGAAGTCACATACCTGGTTCATGGACTTCTTTAAAAGGGAAGTAGCAGGGAAGGAAATGCAAAGAAAGATAAGAGAATTAGAGCAAGAAACAGAGGATAATTAAAAACCCTTACACTTTCCTTTGCCAAGGTGGTGGAGGCAGGGTTAAAGGGATAAAAACCATTAATTAGATTAAGTGAGAAATAGAGGGCACATGTGAATGTCAGTTAGAACTGTGGAGAGGAAGGGTTGTTTGAATATAAAAATGCAGATGCCTAACATATAAATTCATAATGTTATAAATCAAATGCCACTGTAGCCTTTGGCTGACAAAAACATGACTTGTATTTAAATTAAGTCCATTACCCATAAGTTTGGATGTGCAAAAAGGGTATAGACCACCTGCTCTTATTCATGTGCATAGAAATCCCAGCCACTGTGGAAATCAATGGGCTCTGAGGAGCTGGCATTGATTTTCTTGGTGCCCAGGATTTCACCACTGGTGCATAGGGCTGCACACCAATGTGGGAGGGTGGGTAGGAGCATGTTACTGCCCTCCAACCTGCAGGATAAAACATCCCATGGGAGCCTGGCTGGGCAAGCAGAGAGGGGCAGGCAGAAGGGCAATTGAAAGGTAAATGGGTTTGGGCTGCCAGGCTGATGCTTTAAGAAGCATGACCTTCTATTTTGCCAATCACAGAGATTGCCTTACCAGATCTGGACCTTAATTCCGGTTACAAAATCAAGTAAAAATGTGACCCTGCCACTCCTATTTTTGCATAATGCACATTAACCCAGAAACACCCCAATAGTTCTGGAAAAAGCACACACTACATATTTTCTCAAATATGCTCCAACCAAAATGATGGCCCTTAGTCCAATCCTTACCCCAACAGTAAAATCTAGGTATGACACCCTGTCACTTGTTGAAACGCTCATGACTTTAGGTGCAAGTCTCCCCACATCTCCATACACTGCTGCAAAAGGGAGCTCTGTCTCTGTGCAGTGGCAGTGGAACTGGGGAAGAGCTGCACCCAGCTGAGGGACACAGTATTGCCTCAGGACACAGCTGTCCCACCTCTAACCCCGGGGCGTGGCATAGAGGCAATGGATTGAGGAGCACTATCCCTGTACCAACTGGTGTCCATACAAATAGCCTGGCTACAGACATCAGGTGCTGGGGAACACAGGAGCAGTGCCCAGCCTGTGCCCCAGGCATTGTTTTCAAGCAGCAGTTAGTACTCATTACTCATCACACCATGTATCCTCTGAGAGCAAAGCAACCATGCAGAGGATATTTTTTGCATCGGCTCATCTTCAACCACCTCCAGAATTCCTGCATGAGTTACTGCTCCAGACAGAAACAGGAATTCACAAGTCATGGCACATACCTTCCTCATGAGTTTTAGCGTGTGGGAAGAGCCACAGAGCAAAATGCAAAGGAGATGAGAGCGTTAGGAGCATCAGAACAACCTTTCACTTGGGCAAAATGGAGGGGGAGGGAAAGACTAAGACTACGTTGCAAGGAAATAAAATGAGTATGGGTACCAAAAGCAGTACTGGAAGTGAGGGTGCAAATGGTCTGAGATATTAAAGACATAAAGCTGATTTAAGCAGCCATATCAGATGACATTTGTCTTATACAGCCATTCCTGCAGTCCTGCCCAAAGCCAGGAGCAGCATGCTCTTTCATAACCCTGATGCTTGCCCAAGTGGATTTACAACCTGAGGCCAGCAGGTTTTGTGTAGCTGCAAGTACTGCCATGAAACAGGGGCCTAGAAACTCCATTATATGAACAAGAATACCATCTTTAATCATTTGCAAAGCTAAAGCATCAAATTTATCACCATTTGCTTTATACCGTAGGGTTTAAGCTGAAAAAAAGACGTGAAAAGGCTATTGTAAGAATATCAGCCAATCATGAGCATTTCTGCATACAATCTGCAGGCCAGATCCACCCCAAAGGGTCCAAAAATAAGCCTGCCAAGGAGACCCAACCAATCTCAGAGTAAAGGCTTTTCAACATTCATCCTTTTAAGAGGTTTACATTTCCCAGCACTTTTCAAGCTTTTATTTCATGCGACAGTTACCAGGTACATTGACAGAACATGACGGCAGACAGTACACAAAACAAAGTGGTGGCAAGTTTTATCTATATTAATATGCCTATTTGTAACTCCTGTTTCCTTTTGCCATCTTTTGGTTTGCTGGCTAAGCCAAAGCTTACTCTTAAAGACAAGAATTCAGGAGTCATGTCACATACCTTCCTCATGAGCTTCTTTAGGTGTGAACAGCCATGGGACAGGATGCAAAGGAACATTAGGAGAAATACATTGTTACATGAGCTGAAATAGGCTGAAAACCTTTCAAAGTCTGAAAATTCTGCTCAGGGGGAAAGTTTTATCCCAGTAAAGAGCGTGCTAATGGCCAGGAGGGGAAAGGAATTTGAGGCACCTGTGGCTGGGAGACAACTTCCCTTCATGTGAAGGGAAGAAGCAAAAATATATCAGACAGGGAAAACCTCACAGTAAGCTTAAATATCACGTGCTGGAATTTCTCTCTTGTTCCAGTTTTAGGGGACAGCTCCTGCCCTGGCCCAGATGGGCTTTATGGTGAGCCCTGCACGGGGCAAGGGTGGCGGAGAGGCCGGGTTACCACTGAGCCCACTCTGCCGGACCTCACACTGAGATTATTCCTGTGTGTTCCAGCGGCAGAGCCCGTCACAGAGGGGACGGAAAGCAAAGACAGCAGAAGCAAAAAGGCAGAGTAACTGGTACTGCTCCTCTTGCACCACCCTTGAGGCCCCACCACCACCACCAAGGAGACAGCAGGGAGCGGTTTGGAAGCTGATGGCACGTACCTGCTGGAGGAGCTTCGTCAGGATGTGGCAGGAAGCAAAAGCAATGAGATGGAAAACGAGAACAGTTAGACTAAAGAATGTGTGAATGCAACAGAGGGTTTAAAAAAAAAAAAAGCACAGGATGTATGAAATGAGGAAACAGAGGAGGAGATGAAATGGAGACAGGTGACTAGAGCACACACAGATACAAGAAATGTAAAACCATCTGGACCTGGATGCTGTAAAAACTCTGCAAACTGCTCAGGGTGGGTCTATCGTGGCACTACAGACAGGTTTACCCCTGTTTAAAATATGCCCATAGCACAAAGCTTTGCAAATATGGAACCAACACACCCTTTGGCTCCTTGCACCTGGAGCACCACAGCCCAAACCTCTCAAGTGCAAAGGGTGAGTTTCTTTCCAGCCCCTCTTCCACACTGTCTGTCCCAACTTGCCAATGCTGTGTGCAGTGTGGGGAGCCAGCTGGGGTTATTTACCAGCATCTGCATGGTTATAATTCTGCAGTATTATGTATATTATATATATTATATGATATATTATAGTTTATAATGTTATAATATATATGATATATTTTATACATAATATGACATAGTATAGCATATGTATTAAATAACATAGGGCTAAGCACATATTTTACCACAGATGGATTTTGACTTCAAAATCCATCTGATCATGATCTGCCAAGCTATGTAGGAGAGACCAGTTGACACCTGATAGAAACCTTTCTAGCCAGACACCAGTTATTCCATGGCACACAAATACCCAGGGCTAAAAATCAGCCTCAGAGCACATTGTCTTGGATAAAGGGATGGTATCCACATTTTCTGTGCTGCTTCCTCCCCAAAACTGGAGCAGAGGTGTCTGCACAGATGCTGAGGGATGTGGGGTACCCTCAGTGAAATTTGTGCAAGGGACAAGAAAAGCCCTCTGCCTGCAGATAGTTTGTCCCAGCATCTTTCTCTTGTCTCTTGCTTTCTTCTACCACCTTGCAAAATCGAGGTGCACATCATCCTGCTGGTGCAGGAACCAGCAGGGCTGACATGCTGCTTCACCTACCTTCTTCCTGAGCCTCTTCTGTGGGCGGGAAACATCAGCAAAAGAAATGGGAGGAGAAAAATTAAAACAGGAGATATGTTATTGGAACATTCCTGAGGTTTCCCAAGCTCCCAGGCCGTTATGGGTAAGAATACACAATGATGGAATTACAGGGTGAGAGAGAATTAAAAATAACATTTTTATGGGCACATTATGGGGTTATAAATGTTACTGAAATGTGGGAATATGACCACAAGTGAAAACCACATAAAAAGGCATCCAATATGTTATTCTTTATTAGAGCTGGCTAAAATACCCTAAACCCAACTTTTGGTGAATTTTTAACCAAAAATAAAACTGTTGCATTTCTTTTGCTTCACATTTTTTTCTCATATGGCTAAAATTTTTCACCAACATTTATCAATTTTTGAAATTTCAAACAAATTCATTCCTGAATTTTCCTGGATGAATATAAACTTTGCAGGGTGTCTCCCTCCCTTTAAAATACTCGTTTTGACACCATTGTGCCAAAAATAAGTCAAGTAGTTCAGTACAAAAGGTATAATAAAACAAATATATATATGCTTGTTTTCATACATATATATGCATATACACACACATATATATATTTATGTGTGTATATTATATACATTTTATATGTATATATCAATGCATTTTATTTCTTTCATATATATAAATGCTTTGGTTTGGTTTTTTTAAATAAATAAAAATAATTTTTTTAAAATAAAATGGGCCAAATTTCCCACCAGCTCAATAAACAACATCAATGTCCGCTATTGCATTGATGTCTGTGGCTCAAGACAGAGTCCTGACACTGGGTGTGAAATATTTGATCTGGATTTCTTTACACACATTCTCCCTGCACACTGAGAGAAAGAAAGCAGAAGCCATGTCACATACCTTCTTCCTGAGCTTCAGGTGGCAAGTGTCATGGAACAAGAAGCAACAGCAAGCAGGAAAATGAAAACAGAAAACTGTTAGAAACTGGTGCTGGGGTGAGCTAAGGAGAAAAAAAGGTGGTTAGAAAGTGATGGAGAAAAGTTATATGGAAGAGAAATGGATGATGTCAGAAAGAGACACAAAGGTCAAGCAAAAGTATGGAGCAAAGAGAAGATACACCTCAGAGGAGCCAGTCATGCAGATTAAAAAGAAATTCACCTGCCTATTAATGTCATACCAGTCATTAAATTCTTGAAAACAAAAAGTAGACAGTTAGGGAAGAAAGGAGAAAGGAAAAAAATGCTTTTCCTTTAAGGAAGGCTTGTCTGTAGGAGCAACACCCTTTGCTTGGTCTTTTGACATTTGACAAGGCGTAAAGGATGGAGCATGAAAAATGCCTTCAACCTTCCTGGCTCTGCCACTCCATGCAGGACCAGAGAGACAGATGATGACTGAAGGCAGCTCTACAACCTATTTAGTGTCTCCATTTTCTTTTACCTTTTTTGATCCCTTGGTCCCTTCAGAAGCAATGCTAGGGGAAATAGTTACTTAAGGACAATGTACCTTATAGCAGAAACTACCCTCACTATGGCCACAGTGGCACCTCTGTTCCCACCACCCCTGATGGGAATTTGCCTGTTGCAGCAACTTGGAGGAACCCATTAAAAAAAAAAAAAAAGAAAAGAAAAAAAAAAGGCTTTGCTGTGTATAAATCCCTGAAATGGACATTTCTAGACAGGGACAACTCTCTGTCTCTGAGCTGGTCTCACACCCTCCATGTGCAAATATTCCACCTCCAGTAAAGGGTTTTTCTTTTGACCCCTTAGAAGTTGCCTTAGGCACTAAGGGCAGATCCTGGGAGAAATTCCAGGAGTTTGGCCCTTAGCTCTGTTCCAGACAGAAAAATTAGGGATGACAACTGGCATCTACACTTGCCTGAACTAAAGCCAATGTGTCAAAAGTGCCCAGCAAAGACAGTGATACATCTCCAAATTATCTTCTCCCTGCTGCCTACAAAAGATCAAACAACTTGGGTTAGAAGGGTTTTTCATGCTCCATCTTTCCAGATCAGCACTCTGTCTCTCACAGCTTGTCAAATCACATTTTGCCAGCTAAAGGCATGGTAAGAAACTTCATCTTTGCCAGTTGGTTCTCTGCCTTGCCTTTTGCGTCCTCAGCAGTGCCCTGTCGGCTGCTCCTCAGGAGCTGGACAACCTGCTCTTCTTTTCAGATTCAAAATTTAAATGCAATCTGTGGACACTGCCAAAATGAGAATGGCAGGATTTCACCAATGATATGTTATGGGGGCTTTGCACCAGTCCCTGCTCTAGAAAGCTCCAAGTTTATGGACAGATGAGCCCCCAGCTTGTTCACCATCCCCTCATACCAATACTCCATTTCACTGTAACATGAAGGCTCTGCACATTGCAGCCCTGGGAAACTTGACTGTTTTTTTATTTTCCAACTGGTTTATTGATCAAGTGTTTCAGATTGCCTTTAGCAGCAAGCACCAAAGAGAAGGGTGAAATGTAGACAAGAGAAAAGCAGGACCAAGAATCAAAGAAAGATAAATTACGTTCCGCTTTTTTTGTTACCTTCTTCTTCGTACTCCTCTGCATTGAAATGGGAGAGGGGGGGAAAAAGCAGACAGATCAACCATCAGCCTTGATATATCAGTAGGACATTACCCATGGCAGAGCCCTCTGTGCTCACAGGGATGCCGGGCAAGATGGTTTCTGAGAGGCCACTTGCAAACCAGCAAGTTAAATAACAGATTAAATTACTTTGAAAATAAAAAAAGAGTAGTTATAATGAGGGGAAGAAGATAATAAAGTATTGATTTTTTCCTGGGGCAATGGAAACTCAAGGTTACACGTGCATTAAGAAGGGAAAAGGTAGCAGAGAGGGCCTCTGAATATAAGAAAAGTGTCTATGTATATTGTTTATAAACATTGTGGGGACTTATGTTATAAAACCAGAATATACTACACATACAGAAGCTTCAAAATAAATTGCCAGCAGATGGCAGTGCCCTTACAAAAACTAGCAACCGTCCCACCAGAGCATCAATTTGGGGCTAAAACCCCACAGGCTGCCCGCAGCACGGACATGGCCAGGGTGCCACAGGTATTGTAAAAACCCCAGAAGCTGGTGACAGACAGACAGGAGCACAAAAAAGAAACTTCAGATTTGTCTAACCATACCAGCTGACACAGCCAGCAAATGTTGCAGGCTTGCACAGAAGCAATTACAGACAGATTTAAGACTTACCCTCTCCTTGTTCCCTGTGAGAGAGGAAAAAAGGATATTGAAACGAGGTAAGTATTTCTCCTGCTCTGTACTGATGTCAAGCTTTAAACCATACACTGAAGCAAACCAATGCAATGCTGCTTAAATTCTTTTGTCTGCAGGTCTGTCCATGATTCCTCTGATCCCATGACTGCCCTGAATCTCTCCTCTGTACTACTGATGCAAAAATGTCAAATGATCCCATTGGGGTCATACTACTCTAGATTTGTTAAACCCACTGCAGTGTGGGTTTGACTCCCCCTCCTCCAGGTGCAGTGCCACAGCCACGAGGACAGGCTGAGCTGGGTGGAGGTGTTTGGGGGAGGTCCTGTGTTGGACAGGGAGGGGTCTTTGATGCTCTAAGTCAAGATGCTCCTTCTCCACTGCCTCGGGGGGCTTCAGGCTGAGCACAGAGCAGCACCCTGCAGGGATGCCCTGGCTCTGCTGTGTGGAGCCAAGCTGAGCAGATGAACACACAGACAACTTTCTCTCTACTTACACTTCCTCGGTATCAGACATGTTGGCAATTAGTTTCTAGAACAAAAGAGAAGAAAAGGAAAACAATCAAGGAAAAGAAGAAAAAAAGGTGTTATTAGTGAGTGCACCTCATAAAAAATACCGAGGCAGAAGCAGATGGATTGACATTTGAGGACAAAAAAGCCAAGCACCTGCTTTCCCACACACCAGCCAGTTCCCCACCAACACTGACATTTTGGAAGAAGCACAAACCTTTGCCACCCATGTCAGAGGACAAAGGGAGGGGAGGAGAAAAAGATCATCTGGAAAGATATATCCCACCAATTCAGCTGCTTCCCACAGGCAGACCCAGGGGCTGCCTAGTCCCAGCTTTAAATTACAAAATCCCTAGAGCTCAGGGAGACAGGCAAGGCCAGGGTGTCCTCCTGCACCATATGACATTTCCATTGCTCCAGCAAGATCAGAGGAATTTTTCCTTCTTTTCTGCTATCACGGGTTAGAAGGTGCCAGCTCCAAAGCCTCACTCAGTTACAAAAATAACTGAAACTACCAGTAAACCTAGAGATAAGTACTTATTTGTCAGCACCCACGAGTGTGTCTGGTTTATACAACTGATGAGTGAGCAAACAATAATTTGATGATTAGTTTAAGATTAAAACCAGCCATATGCCTAGTTAGGCAGTTCACATTGATATAACCATGTCTATGTAATGCAACACTGGTTTTCCTAACACCATCAGCTGCCCTGAGGCCAGGGGAGAAGATGAGGAAAGGCCCCAAAATTTTCTCCAAATCCACAGCAGATCTTAAATTAGAAAGCCAGGCTTCTCCTTGCTGGCCCAAACCCCAACTTTCATGACTTCATTATTCAGCTGATATATGAGAGATGTCTTGAAGGAGCAGGTGGGCTGACTTAGGTTCAAAAGGAACAACTGCAGCTCAGCAGCTTTCTATTTCAGAGGAAGGCAGTAATCCCACAGGCTCCAACCCTGCCCTATAAGGGATTCTCTCCATTCCCCAGCAATGACCTTGGGCACCATACGTTCACATCAACAGGATTTAAAACCCCCATGTTGCAAGGAGAGATAAACAGCCAACATTTTTTCTTCTAGCTTCCCATTTATTCTCTTTCAGAAATTCAGCATTGCCCTGGAAGTAGTGCTAGCAGTGTCTGTGTTATGACCTGACCTGAGGTGCTGGATGGGAGGGGTAATCTACTGGCAGGTCACATGAGATTTGGGTTCAGTGGTCTCTTGGTCCCAGGCTGCTTTTAACTTCATAGCTGTGGTTGCCCACTCCTTGGTTGCAACAGCCATCCCTAGGATTACTCTGGGGACTCTAGTTCTACCAGGAAGAGGGAATGGGGGGAATTTTGTGTTTGGGAGGAATTTCAGCTTTTAAAAGTCTTTTCTGCTCACCAATTTACATTGCTTCTTCTGTTAATTACTTCTATGCTACAACACAGCTGGTCTCTCTCCCCTGGTCTTTTCAGTCTAGATTTCATAAAATCTTCAGGATGAAGACTTGCACTTGCTATCTCCTCAGTGGCTAGCATGTTAGCAGTCTCATTTCAGCCTTCAAAAATTATTCAAGCTATTAGTAATAATGCTTGACAGCATGTTGGTTTAAGCAACAGGACAGCAGAGCTTCTCCAGACAAAAGCCTGCAGAGGGAACCTGCCTAATGCCCAGCTGTTGGCTTCTTCCAAAATACATGTTCTGTAAAGACTCAGGCCAATGGCCAATCCTCCCATGGATTAAGCCTTTATAAATGCAGCTTTCCTTCTTCCCAAGGTGGAAGATAAAAAAAAAAAAAAAAAAAAAAAAAAACNAGAAAAAAAAAAAAAAAAAAAAAAGAGGACTTTTTAAAGTCTGTGGGCTAAAGTCCTCTCTCATTCTAGTAAGAAGAAGAGTAATACCACTAAATGGTGAAGAAATCAGCTCGAGAACCCTCTGTGTGCAGACAGAGAGCGAGTGTCTGCTCAGTGCAGGGCAGGCACGCAGCGCAGTGCACGCTGCTCTTTCCAAGGCAATTGAAGTCAGTGGGAGCCTTTGCAATCAGGCTTTCCATTAGCAGTTATTGGAATGAGCTCATCTCGTCTCCAATTTAGCTCTAAGGACATCTTGCTGAGAGTTGTCACACTGGCTGTTCCCCTGCCCCCTTCCATATTTGTTAATCCAAGCGCTGCAAATGCGAATGGGATTTTGCATGGCATCTGTCCGTGTGCTATAAAAGAGGAGTGAGAATGCCAGCATCCCTAAAATCATAAGACCCCAACCCTGAGGGGATTTCTTGGCCCCAGATAAAATGAATTAATAACAAGTGCATTGGCAGACTTTGTACAAAGATGAGCCAGATGCAGGAACCCCATTGGCGAGGGCATAGGGGACAGAAAAATCCAGGGGAAGATCACTGATTTCAGCCTTGCAAGGGCCAAACATTCAACCAGGTTTGGTCCCTCTGTCAGGAGAAGCTGGCATTTAAGGCAGTATCTGACTGACACTGCCCTGGCTGGAAAGATAAAAAGTTTAGCTTCAAGAAGAGCAAGGTGCCTGTCCACTTCATGGCATTCAAAAGCCATCTGGTCCCTTAAAGCCAGGGGCAAAATGCAGACTGGCATAGCTACAGCCACCAAAGACTAGAAAGGCTCTTTGATGCCCAGCACTATCCACATAGCTAACTCTGTCATCAAAGCAGCCAGGAAAATTGGACTATATTTACATCCAAAAGGCAATAAAGAAAGCAATCTGTTAAGAGCGGCAGTTTTTGCAGTTAGGATTAAGTTTGCCCGAAGGCAATGGAAAGTTTCCAGCTGGCTCGGGATTAGCCTTTGGTGGAAATTACTTTACACACAGCAAATGCAGCCCAGGATTAAGGCTGTTAGCACCTTCAGGCAATAATTGGGCTTTGTTTGTATAGTGGCAGAAAAATGGATTCTGGTCTTGACTGAGGTTTAAGGATGTAATAAAATCAATTAGTTAATACTGCCCACCCTTTGGAAGGAAATCAAAACACATGGGAAAGTTTCACCAAACAGAAAACTTCCTGCCTGCTCCCACCCCTTAAAGGTGAAAGCAAAGGTTATTCTGCATTTTGCTTAAGCCAGGCAGGTCACTGGAAGGACAAATACCCCAATCCTTAGGCCCAGGTGGGCAGGAATACCATGTCCCTTTTGGCCCCAAATGCTCCTGGCCTCAGCTGAAAGAGCAGAGCCAGCACATCCCAAGAAGCCTCTTAGCAGCTGAGAATGCACCAGGGAGGGGGAATGGGCTGCCTTGCACCTCCAGGCCATCCCTGGAAATAACCCACCCATCAATCATCCCCTCCAAGCCAGGCCATACAAGGTAGGCAAGGTAGCAAGAGCCATATGGAAAGGGGGCAGCACAGAAGTGGCCATGCATGGGCAATGGGACCTGGCAGGGACAGCTCTGGGGCAAGGGCTGGGGCTGTGACCCACCAAGCACCACACAGCCACTCTTCCCAGCAGGAGCCACTGCAAACCCACTGCATGGATTTTTTAATATACATACATATCATATTAAAAGAGATGGGCATTATATATAACATATCTAGTAAATATATAAACATATGCATATACTTCTCTCTAATGCTGAAACAGAGTAGCAGGACTCCAGCACTCCTGCAGGGTCATAGCAAAATCCCAACTCCCTGTCCCAAAATGTACCCTTTATCCTTGTCTGCAGGGTAGTATGAGCTGTCTGATCCCTGCAAGGGGCTTTCTAGGGACAACAAAGCCAAGACAGAGAACAAAAAGCCCATACTGTGCTCAGCTCACACCCCCTGCCTTTCCTTGGTCTTAGAATCACCAAGGTAGGAACAGACCAAGATCATCCAGTCCAACCATCCACCAGGCACTCCCACTGTAACCCCTAAAGCACTCAGCCAGGTGCCTCTTGAACATCTCCTGGGGACCCCACCACCTCCCTGAGTCTTGTCCCCCTGAGGGATGGCTGCCTGCCCTGGCAGTCACCTACAGCCTCACTGGAGCTTCCCCACATCAGTGGCTCAGCTCCCACCAAATTGCTAAATTGCTGGCACCAGTGTCACCTGTGCTGGTGTCCCTCCTGCCCCCATAGGATATCCACCACCTGACAGCAAGAAGCCGATCCAAGAAATATAAATATGCTCATGGAAAACTTTCCACTCTCACAGAAAATGAGAAAATTGTGAGAGAAATTCCTTGTGCGTGCGGAGGGGCAGAAGGAGGGAGTTAAATTCAGAGTGGTGATGGGATGCTCTCCATGTTCATGACTTCAAACTCCTTCACTTTGCTAGCATGACCATGTAAAACTCACAATTTTCTCCTGTCCTGTGGGAGGGGACAGTTTTCCTTGGCCACATTTTTTTTCCTGGATCTCTCTCTAGACCTACAGCCCTGTTCATCCACCAGAAGCTCCCTGACGGTCTGCCCTACATACCTCCTGCCTCAGCCATCTCCAGGTAACAGGGCAGGGAAGGTCAGCACGTTCTTCCGGCTGCTAGAGGGAACTTTCCCTGACTGTCCCAAGAGATAACAATTTCCAGTCCCAAATCTTGGTTTGGAAGGATCTATTCTCCCACTACTAATCCTTGAGAGTTCAAAGCACCCAAACCTCTGTGGGTGACATGAGACTTGTGAGATGCCAAACTAAAGCTCAGACCTACAAGTGCCTTTTCCTTAGGACCCTGTGTCAGACCCCAGATCCTGTGGACCCCAACCCTCCCTTGGTGCTTCTCCATTCAAACCAAGGCTCATCCCTTCTGTAGTGTTGCCCCCCTTGCCAGGGATCCCACTTACCTGGGAGGAGTGGAGAGAAGCACCAAGCTCCCTGTCGGAGGGGACGGGCAGGCTGGGATCTGCGAGCGTCCCAAGGTGATGCAGCTCTCAACTTATAGTGACATTTGATCGTCTGGAAGAGCTGATTGGCCCCAGGCTCCCTGTGCTGGGCAGGGAAGGGAGCAGGGATGGGCGGGGAAGGGGTGAGATGGAGGGGGAAGCAAGGCAAGGGGAAAAAAAAGGTCACACCATGTATAGGAGCAGCTGGAGGAATTGCACAGATGATGCTAAGATGGGAGGGACATGTTTGGAGAAAAAACCTCCAGGGCTTATGTTTCTATATTTACAACCAGGCAGGCAGGGCTCAAAGAGGGGTATCTGAGGCAAAGGCACCTCAGAAACAAATTGGGGGGCTCCCATAGCTCCGTGGTACATGATCACTGCTAAAAACCTGGCTGTGGCAGCCTGGATCTCACAGCCTCAACACACAGCAGCAACCTCCACTCTCCCCGCTGGGCAGGGGCTCTTCCCAGCTGCCCCTCCACATGCAAAGGGTTTTGGCTGTGCTGCAGGATGAGAGCTTTGGGAAGGCCTGTGGATCTTCCACATCCAAGGCTCTTGGAAACCAGCAGTCACAGGCATGTAAGAAGGCAGAGGCACTTGGCACACGTGTTGCCTTAAGTGCATCTGTGTATGAGTGCTGTGTGGCTCACACCCACCTCTCACTGAGACTGCTGGGGCTCTGCCACACACCAGGGCTGGAGGGGACCTGGAACAAAAAGCAAGAGAGCAGGAATGCAACAAAAGAATTCATAAGCCTTTCTTAGCATGACATGAAAGCATTATTTAAGTTAGGACTTCTTAGGGCGGGCAACCCCAGGTGGCTGGAGCTTGGGTGCCTGGAGTGGTTTTGCTGCCAGAGCACTCTCCACAGTTGCCTGACTATTCCAGCAGAGGATTGCAGTGCCTCACACAACCCTCTGGTTCACGGTTTCCATTTCACTAAATATCCCAGGCTTCAGCTTCCCGTCCCCTCCCTCCTACCCCTCTCCCCTTGGCAGGGCTCCCCAGCAACAGAGTGTGTGCCTGGCAGCTCCAGCACCCCCTTCCTCCCCGCCTGTAGGAGCAGCGAAGAAGTCCAGGAGCTGTGGGGCAGGCGATATTTTTGGCTCAGGTCACAGATTGATTCCTGCCCACTCTTTCCCTGCTGCTTGCAAGAAAGGGTCCCCATCTGAGGATGTAGAGACAAGCTTTCAAAGCCGTGGAGTGGGAGCACAGTGCTGCAGTTTCCCAGTCACCAGGTAACATGCACGAGCTAAAATCTCCCATCCAGCTTGCCTCTTGCAGCTGTCCTGCAGCTTATCCCCTCGCCTCCCTCCTGCAACCCACCTCCAGCCAATGCTTTTGTTATTTGTCAGGTGCGGGGGGGGGACAGCGCATCCATCCTCAGCGCCCCGGCTCCATGTGGGAGTTTGCCGGGTGGGGTGGGGAGATGGGTGGGCACCCTGAGGAGAGCAGCAGCTGCATGGGAACACATGGCCAGACCTGGTATCATCACCTCCACACCTCCTCCAGCTCTGCCCAAAGCACTGACACGGCAAAGCTGCTTTCACGCTGTGCTTTCGGAACCACTGAGCAGTTTTGCTGTCTTCCACTGGCTCCTTTCCCTCAAGCTCTCCACCAGCTGGGCATGCCTCCAAGAAATACCACATTTGCCCAAGCTAGCAGCAGAGTGGGGATGCATGGGAGGAGAGGCTCCCAGCTGTTTCTCTTTTCATGCCTGTGGTGGGCCCAGTTTGGCAATGGCCTTCAGCAGCCCCCTGTGCCTGCCTGCCAGCTATAGACTGCCCCTGCTGCCCATGGGTGCTGCAAGTCAGGCCTGTCACACCAAGGACTGGATCAATCAGCTCAAAAGAAAGTGTGTGCCTGTGGTTGCATGCCCAAGTGCATGCAGAGCCTGGGCTTACAGCAGGGTGCTTCCCAGCAGACGTGCACTGAGCACTCCCGTGGGCCCATGTGCTGCCAGCCATTTGGCAGGAGCAGTGTGAGCATCTTGCAGGGCTGCACAGCCTCCACCAGAGCAGTGCTGCTGGGGCAGGGGAGTGCTCACATCACTCAGGTGTCACTCTAAGCATCCTGACAAACGTGCAGCTGGTACAAGCAATGGGAAAGGCAGGTAATCAGACCTCTCTGCTGCAGCTCCATTTGCAAATGGATGAGAAACAAACATTGCTGCCTGCAGGATCCACTCAGTTCCTGCACTCAGCTCAGTTCCTGTCAAGGAACAGCTCCAGACAACATCCATCTTTAGATCACGTGTCACGTCCATGCTCTGTCCTCCCCATCCCCATCCCCTGGGAGCATGGCCTTTCTGCTTAGTACTGTCCCAAAGGACATCTTTGCATCCCATGGGCTGCCCCTGTCAGAACTCATGTCCGTGTCATCCATCTCATTTCCAGTCCCAGCATGATCTGGATCCCTTCTCCCATGGGACTGAGGGTACCTTCTCCATCCCTTGGTAAAGAGGGCTTGTCTGATGCACACCTCTTACATCTGCTCTGCTGACACCTGGTTCACAACCAAGGCTCATTCTCCACAGCCCAATTTGTGTTTGTCCTTTCTTCCCTTTGTGGGTCTCTCTATCCAGTTTAGCATGTAACTACAGGCCTCTCCAGCATTTGTTTCATAGCTTAGCCACATATCCTGCTTTTCACACATTCTCCTTCACATCCTTATTTCACCTCTTGATTCCATTACACAGCAGTTTCGTTCACAACCTGCCACATTTTCCTCATCAGCTTCGTCTCTTGGTCCTTTAGATGGTCCTGCTCTAGGATATATGATTTTTGCTGTCTTGACATCATCTGCTCTCCCTGCACCAGCAGCAAGGTGTCTGGGGCTCTCCTCTGAGCTTCACAGCAAACATCACCAAGTACCTCACATTCCCTACTGATCACAGAGACCAGATGAGGGGGAGATGATCCCAGCTGTGCCTGCACAGCTACCAAAAGCTACCCAATTTCATTGGGTGAGGGTGCAGCAAGCACCTGTCATGGGAGAAGCCCTTCTCTCCCACCAGCTGCCAGGTTAGGAGACAGCCAAGGCTAAAGAGCACACGTGAGGTCACAGACATGGACCAGGGTCTCAAACCACAAAAAGTCCCTCTGCCAGCTGACCTCAAGCCAGAGTCTGGCATGCTTTTACTGTGACAGCATACAGCAAACCAGTGTCCCTCCTTGAACAGGAG
Source organism: Hypocryptadius cinnamomeus (assembly GCA_013400635.1). Taxonomy (NCBI): domain Eukaryota; kingdom Metazoa; phylum Chordata; class Aves; order Passeriformes; family Zosteropidae; genus Hypocryptadius; species Hypocryptadius cinnamomeus. The sequence continues at coordinate 114,919 of VYZP01008188.1, read as the reverse complement.
CTAGAGGCTGGGGCAGAGATCTAGACAAGTTTCCATAGGTAGCCTGGCCCAATGTCACATTTCTTCTTGGCAAGTAGGAACACCCAGACTGGCTGCTTGAGATGGGCCACAGGAATTTATTGTGTTGCTGGGCCACTTGCAAGGAAGCTGTAATCAACTCTTCTCATCTTTTCTGGCTTTTGGTTGACCTATTGCAGCAGCCAGTGCACACAGGGGAGATGATTTTACACACAATATGCACACACATTAGCTCAGATAATTTTACAAACTGCATAAAGATGTGCACCTTGGTCAAAGGCTGGTGTGTGTGTTTTGTTTGGGTTTTTTTTTAAATATCCTTTCCCTGTGTTCATTGCACACCAGTTAGCAGGCAGCATTTTCATGGATCATTGCCTCCATGGCTGGTTAATACTCAGCCAGCAAGCTGAAATAGCACTGGAGAAGTTCATCTGAAAACCTCTACAGCCCTGCAAGTCTGGAATCCTACATGTTCATTAAAGACTACAGAGTTTGTAAATAAAATCAACTACATCCTTCCCATAAAAGTGCCCTGGAGAGATCCAATTCCTGAGATAAAGCAATACCTATTCCTATCTACCCATTACTCTCCAACACTGAACAAACAGATCTACTTCCAAAGCAGACTTTGCTTTGGCCCTGGAGTTGGGCAAGAGGAGCTCCTGAGCTCCTTCCTCACCCAGACTTGCCCATGACTGCACTTACACCTTCATGGTGGAGCTACAGAGGAACTTTCACTGACACCCTGTGTCATTCTTAAATGGTTAAGTTATCCAGAGTGAATTTAGTTATGAGGAAAAGGTATTTTACTTGAGTTCACAGTCTGAATGATTCTTTATACCCCCTTCTCTCCAAAGTCATGTTTGAATGCTTTCAAAACAACATTTTTTACTCTTTTGCATGATATAGATATTTTGGGTTTGGCATGTTTGCTTGCTTCTACAAATAACAGCCTTGAAATAATTGAAGGTATCCAGAAAAATGTATCAAGCTGACTGGGAAAGTGTGGGAATGTGTTTTTCTGTTCTGTGACATTCATTTATAAACCTTTTACCATGATTCAGGGCAGAGGGGAAATGGGAATCACAAAAGCCATTTAAGAAGGCAAAGTAAATTTTGTACAGTTCCCCTACGCCCTTTCTTCTCTTCATCCCACCCCAGAGAAAGGGATTCTGCAGGGGGGGTTCTTCAGCAGTTCAAGGTTACAGTAGATGCCCTAAGTTCATTGAACACTCTTTCCAAGTTAATTGAAGTAGTTGTCAATAAAAAGGCAGATCAGATAGCGGCTAAGTAAGGACATTCAGAGAAAGGACAGAATATAAATACATATATATATATAATTATTTTCTGTTCCTGGGCAAAATCCAACGACCTGTTTTATGCTGCCAGTCAGGAAGAGATCAGAATAGCCTTAAACTTTATAACCAGCTCCTCTGAGTTATCAGCAGTTATCAGTTATCATTTTACTGGTGATAATGGGATCCTGGGGAATATGAAACAGCCCAAAGGGGCTGAGCAAAGACCATCTTTTCTCCCAGGCTCCTCTAATACCATCCTCTTGGCACTTGGGCTCAGGATCTCTGTCCTTGGTTGCCTCTCCTCTCCCCAGAAGTGCCCTGGTGCAGGGTTTGCCATGCACAGTGATGCACCTCTTGCAGCAGACATTCAGATAACAAGGAGAGCAAACAGTTGCCCAGCTGTGGGTTCACCTACCTGAATCTTGGAAGGTGGCTGGGGAGCTTCAATGTGCCAACAGCTTCTCCTGGTTGTGGCTTCATGAAATCACAGTTCAGAGGTATAAAAAGGTGAATGAAAGGCAACAAACTAGCATTCTCTTATTGATGACCACATTACCTACATACACCTCCATTTAGCTTCCTGGCACTGATGTTCTCCTCCTTGCATCTGGTGGGAGGGAGTCAACCAGCATTTCCATGGAGGTCTCTAGTGTGTCATCCCTTCTGTGAAACTTGGTTGGTAGAAATATCTGCCTGTCTTTTCCTCTCTTAGCCTGTAAGAACAGAAACTCTACATCTTTGTTAAGAAATAGGAAGGGATCTGAGCACTCCCTACTTCAGCATGTGCAAACACAAGCCAGCCATTTGCATCATTCATACAGTGTGTGCTGCAAATGCATGCAATAGGCTGGTGTGGTTTCAGTGGTGACAGTGGCAGAGCAGGGTACAATGTGTCCTTGGGCATTTCTGAAGTCTGTTGAAATATTCTTATTCAGAATATGGGGTTTCTTCAGTTTCCACTTGGGTTGTTATTGCCTGGTTTTTTTTCCCCAGCAACATCTTCAGTGTTGGGGACCCACAAATTCACTAGCACTCCTAAAAGACAAGGGCATTTTTGAGACATTGAAGTTGTCAGACAAAGAGGAATTAACTGCATTAGGGTATCTGTATGAAGGACTGAGCAGCTACCCCAAATTCTCCCAGAGGTCTGCACTGCAGTAAGGAGCAGCGTGTCCTGCAGAGCCAGGCAGGACCTCACCAGTCATCAGGGAGGCAGAGGGGAAGAAAGCAAATGGAGAGCTCACCTCTGACACCACTCCAAAGCACCAGCACATACCCTCCTTCCCACAAGAACCAGTCTCATCAGATGGGCCAGACCTCTGATGGATGAAGGGAGAGCTTTGCTACCTTGATCCATGATGGAGTAACTCAGAATAGAGAGGAGTCAGTGGGCAACAAGGTTTAGCAGGGGGAAGCAGAAGGAACTTGCCTTCAGAGCTGCCTTTGTGGAGTGGCTCACCAGCATCTCAAATGCCATATGAAACAGCCCAAGCTTAACCTGGGCATAAAGCTGCTTTGTAGACCTCCAGGAAACTGTTCTCATGTGTCCCCATCTTCCTGGGAACATGTTTAACCCCCCACCTGCCACGGCATTCACATTTAAAGGCTCCTGAAAGGTTGGGAAAAAGCAGATCCTCAGAAGTCAGCTGGGATTAAATGCCTCGAGGCCAAGAGGCAGTAAGCACCTGCATGGTGTCTGGGCAGCTCACAGGCTGCCCAGGACAAAGGCAGGCATTGATGCCATCCTTTCCAGCTCACTTCAGCAGCCTTAGCTGAGATCTTGGACTCAAACTGCACATAAACCCTTCAACCAAAGTTCACCAAAGTAATCAACTCCAAACCCTCTCTGCTCCCAGTGCAGCATTTTCTACAGTTGCATCCTCTGCACATAGCATGTCCCTTGCTAGGAACAACTAAAGACAGAGCCAGAGTTTGCTCTCTTCCTCTCTCAGGAAGGTAACAATCAAAGCACAGCTCCAAATTTGCATTTTGCAACCCTGACTTTTGCAAAACAGTAAATCTTACCAGCCAACTTGAAAAGCCTCCAACTGGTTTCATCGCCTGGAGCTACTCTGCTAGAATAGCTGTCCTGGCACCATCACCATCCTCTGCCCTTCACCTCTCCAGGACTTCAGATGCTGAACTTTGCAAAGCCAAAGTTGGGAGCACGCAGTGGTGTCACACGATAGCCCCTCTTCACGCTAATTTTAGGTGGTAGAACTTCTTATGCTTTTAAAAAGTCCCTTTATTTATTTTTGAGAAACCTCTTTTACTTAGTGACTACCATAAACATTTTTCTATCTGATGTTTTGAATTTACCTACAGGGCTCTAGAAGTCACAACCAACCAGCACCTGGCATGATCTCAAAGGAACGAACACCTGTTAATTTTGTAAACTGGACTGAGTAGCATGATGCTCCCAACATGCAAATGATTTCAGATGGAAACAAATTACACAACAGTAAGTAATGCATTTCTTTTTGGGTTGGGGTTTGGTTTTTTTTCTCAGTTAATATTGATTTCTAATTTTTGTGGTAGACTGTTCCTCCATCACTCATTTGTTTGCCCTGGGACATGTCCTTGCTGCATCTGCTTTAGCCAACTAAGGCACAATCCCTGTGGGATTCAGGAGATCTAGGACACCCTAGATCTAGGCTAGGTAGCCCTCCAAAGAAAACAAATCAGGGTGGGCCATTCAAGATAGGAGGGGGCTGAGTCTCATCCTCACACTACTTACACCTAAATGGATGAGACAGGTTGACAGTGAGGATGGTGACTGAGCAGCAGGATGGGAGTCGGGACCAATGCCTGGAGCTGCTGTTTTGTATCCCCAGACGGGGTGAGCAAGGCAGGAGACCAGTCAAGGTGGTCACAGCAACCACTCACAGCTGCTCCACAACCTTGGGGAAGCCCCACCTATTCAACCAAGCATCTCATGGGATGATTACACTTGCAATTTGTTGCTTTCCTGCCTTAAAGTGCTCACTTGTATAAATCCCAGTGGGATCTCCCCCTCACTTTTACTCAACCTTTCCCCATTCTTCCCATCATTGTCACAAGTCTGAAGTCCATGACACTTTTTTCTATTTATTTAATGCCTGTCTTCAGCATTGCTAAGCCACTATTTCTGAGTGTTATCAGGAAGAGATGAAGCACTTTCCTGAAAATTTGTGATCTAAATCAAATCACTCCACTGCAACCAATGCAAAATCCCAGGGGAATGACCTGTCTCAGCACCAGGATCCTTGGAATGGTTCCATTTCTGAAGTAAATCCTAGCTCCAACTGCACTTTTGTCAATGTGAAATACATTTTCTCTCTTAACCTGCTTATATACATATATATATGTATATATATATATACATAAAATGCAGCATCAGGGGAAGTGTCTTGAGCTGGCAAGGAGTTACCAACAGACCAACCTCAGAGCCTTGTTCAGCAGCATATCAGCTGCCACCTCAGTATTTATAGCCACCCTGCACTTTGAGCTTGTTTATTTTCCTTCCCAAAGGTGGTGGTGGCAGGAGGCAAAGCTCTGATATTCAGGCTCAGGTGTCCCCGAGGCTGACCTTTCCTTCAAAGAGCAGAAGCTGCAGACACATTTCAAGGAACAAAGTCATTTGGAAACTCTAGACTCTTGTGTCCATTACCATACCAGAGGCCCAGTGCAGAGCTGCAAACAAGGGTTGAGCAGAGATCTGTTAATTAGCATGCACACATATACATTAGAATGGATGTAAAAATGAGCCTGTAATTATTTTATACCTGGAAAGAGAACCAGACAAAGTCCAGCCCCCAGTCTTGAGGCACAACAAGTGCTACATAAAGACATATACACTCAAACATACATAACACTCAAAACAGACTTAAGTTTTCCATTATTTAAGTTTCCCCCAAGTTTAAATAATGCTGTTTTATAGCATTACAGTAGTCATGGACCACATTTTTCAATCCCATCTTGCACACATTCACATAGAATTCATCTGTTAGACCCTGTTGGGGAAAAAAGCAGCCCTGAAGCCTGCCACAGAAAGACAAGCAGCACATTTCAGTATCACTGGAGCCTCCACAGATTTATTTCAGAGCCAGTGCTGCCAAAATTATGTTCCCCTTCTGCATAATCTAGACAAGATGGGTAAAGAAGAAATTGTAGTGAAGCAACATCTTGGGGTATGCCACCAGTTCAGAGCACTGAGAGCCCACACTGGGGGTTCCCAGTCCCTCTTTTTGGGCACTGCCAACCTGCCAAGGGGATGGCAATTTGAGGAAGCATAGCAGCACAGGGGATGCAGGCACCCAGCAGATGCAGGGACCAGGAAAGCATCACTCTTCTCTACCAGGCTCTGAGGATAAGGCTAATCCTGCAAGACTCAGTGTGACAGCTTGTCCTTGTTATGCTCAAAATGCAGCAGTCTCAGGAGAAGACAGAGCTAAGGTCTCATGGCAAAAGCCTCTGAGATGCCAGTGCTGCAGAAGCCACAATGCTAGGAAAATTGAGCAAAGATAGGAAGCAGTCAGCTACTGACTAACACCAGAGCAGTGACTGCTGCAGAGTGGCACCAGCCTGCTCTCCTTCATTCACAAAGTCAGCCACAGGTCCCTACAGATTCCTGCTGAGGGAAGAGATGAGCCCCCATGCCCTCATCCCCTCTTAGCATTGCCCAAAATGCACATCCAGCATATCTGGGCCCCAGCATCCTTTTTTTTTTTTTTGTTTTTTTTTTTGGTTTTTTTTTGTTTGTTTGTTTTTTTGGGGTTTTTTTGTTTTGTTGTTGTTTTGGGGAGATAGGGGAAGGTTTCTCCATTCTGGTAACCCCACTGCCAGTCCCACCACCCTGTGCACACCATGTTCCTTTGGGAGGAGAAACAGCACACTGTCAACTTAATTTAGCTGTGGAAACATCCCCCTGGCAGATATAAGTACCTCATGAAGAGCTACACACATTTACTCCGAGCCAGTTCTCTCCCTGGTTCCTGACCACCACTAGAGAGCTCTGGCCTCCCATAACCTGCTCACTTCTCTGCTGTCACCGCAGCCTGAATTACAGCAGTTGTTTATTGAAACCACATCTAGGTCCCTGTGGGCCTTAAGTGGAGAAAATATACTCTGCAAATTAACCCTCCTTAGAGAAGGAATCTCACACAAACAGCCTTTGAGGCCTTCTCTGCCCTCTCCAAACTGGCAGGGCACAGGAATAGTAACTGCAAATGTTTTCAGCCATCATTTCCACCAGCCAGCTACAGAACTGTGTTGAAAAATCAGTGCAACCAGTTTGCACACGTGCCAAGTAGTGCTATTTTCACCTCAAGCCAGAACATCTGCTCCAGCCCCACCTGAAAATCCCAGCACAGCAGAGGAAGGGCTGAAGGGAGGAAAATGGGGCCATGCTGCTCAGTGCTTTGAGGACTCCTTGAATTCCTACCTCCCAGAACTGAAGCAGAGGATGGTGAGAACAAGGGTACCAATCAGCAGAAAGATAAGAACAAGTTATATTTGGAATATATCTCCTTCCTCACCTACACTTTCCTAAAGTGTTAGGATAGCAGAAACTCTTCATTGTCTCTACACCATAAAAGTGTTATTACTTGGAAGGTCACCCCCATAAAAAGGTTTTTCCATAAAAAGGTAGATGGTTCCAGATAGAGCCATCAGCTCATTAGTGTGCTGGGTTCCAGTACAGACAGCTATACTGACCTTATCAAAGCTGGATGAGCAGGATACAGAGGATTTTTTTTATTTTTTTTTTAATAGCTGACATCACCAGTGATTTTGGTTGAAGCCTGTGATGTTGCTCAGGTCTATTACCTGGGGAGTTAAGCTCTGTGCTTCTCCTAGCTGATCACACTCCCCATGAAGTATCTCCAGGCTGCTCCATTGCTCACCCAAGCATTACTCCTTCCCCTTTTAGAGAGGAATTACAATTACTCCCAATGAAAAATACAGCAAAGTAACATGGATATAAATGGGGCAGGCACACAGAAAGCCCCTTTCCTGCATATGTCAAGCTCCTTTTCTTCTTGTCACTCAGACTGATGCTTCTTCTCCTCCACCTCACATTCAAGCAGAGTTTCAAGGTCTTGCTTTGCTGCAGACTCCTACATTAACAAAATTCTCACAGCTGCCATCATTACAACATCTTCAAATTTTATTAAATGCTTACAAAAAAAAAAAAACAGGGGGCAGAAAGTTTTAAGCAGACATCACACTGATGCAGGAGGAAAAACAAGCTGCCCTTCTCCTCCAGGAGGGTAGAAATAAGTTGCAAAATTATGTTGACATGGGAAGAAGGTAGGAATGAGACTAAAGAGAAGATGGGGGACATGTTAACACCATGAAGTATGAAGACATAAGAGAGCTGATTTGCAGACCTCAGGCCCAAGGCCACAAATGCCACTCTTGAGGGACTCAGCTTCCTCAAGTTCACAGCAAGCCTTGGTCTCCCCAAACAATTCACTAGGATGCCATTTCAGCAAGACAGCTTCCAGCAGCAGCCATTTCCCAGATATCCTCCTCAGCTTCAGGAACACAGCTCACAAGATATCAAGGTGCCACCACATCTAACTTTTGGAAGGGTTTCAGTCCCTGGCACTGCAGCCCACAGGTCAGAGAATGAACAAATCACTTTCCCAGAGAAGGAAGATAACACCAGGGGCCAGTGCTCCTCACCTGGGAAAGGAGATCTCCTGTCCATCTTAGGCAGAGGAAGGCAGCAGCTATTTGAAACAAAGCTGCTATTGCCCTACTGGGACAGAAGGGTGGCAGGAATATATTGGCATGGGTACATAACTGTGATTAAAGAATTTTCTGGGAACTAAAAAAGACTAAATCGAATGCAATTTGATGTACACAGAGCAGTGATGGAAGTCCCTCAAAGCAGATGACATAGAGGGACAGAGGCTGCATCATAAACAGGGCAAGATTTTACCCACAGCTGGCACCAACAGAGTGATAAGTGGTCCTTGCACTCTCGTCACACTCTCCTTGCAGTCTTTTACACTCAGGGCCTGCCCACTGCCCTCACTTCAAACATCAATTCTTCACCAGATTTCTGCTGAATTCCCTTTTCTGCCACCACCCACCCACCAAGGGCCACAAAAAGAGAAATTCTTAATCACATAACAAAAGCCTTGCCTGCTCAGCAGGGCAGCAGATCTCTCTTCCTACACTTAAGGTGAGGGAACAGAGCCTCTCATGTCCATAGCAGAGACAGATTAAAAAAAAAAAAAGGAAAAAAAAAAGCCAGAGAGTCACACAGAAAGTTAAAACAGGGACGAATTTTGTCAGCTGATCTAGTTCCTTTCATCCATCTGGAGGCAGCGTGAGGTATTGCTCAAACCCCAAGAGGAGTCAGGCTGTACCCAAAAGCAGACTGACAGCAGCCAGGAGAAGAGAAACATCCTTCAATTATCTTCTGTGGAGCAGAGGAAATAGTGGCATGGAGGGTTGCATTGAGTCAGGACCAAGCTCAGCTGCAAGACAAGAAAACACAATGTTATGGATGCCATTTGCCGCTCATGAGCAACACCCTGGGCTATACTGAAACTCTATCTGCTCCAGCAGTTACAGGTGGGCTTCTCCCACCCATTTTCACAAAGCCCTGTGAATTAGCCCACCCATAAGGCTTTGGCATAAGTGAACCATGCTGGGAATGCCCGTGCCCATGGCAGAGGAGATGCTGAGGGCTGCACGCCCCACAGAGGCCATGGCTGCACTCCTGCCACACTGCCTCCCACCCCAAAAAAAGAGATTCACAGGCCTCCTCCCAAGCCCAAGAAAGCCACTAAAGCAGAGAGTGTCCCCACAGCCCCTGACAGCCGCAGCTCTGTTTGGGACCATCTGCAGCAGTGTTGGGTTCCTGCAGCTCTCCATCTGCTCCACGCACGACAGCTGGTGCAGCCAAGGGGCTCCAGCACACAAATGACTTTTCCATCACTTGATAAACGACTCCTGCATGCTGACACTCTCACCACTATTCCTGATTTGGGGCTGACTGCAAATGGAGCCAAGTCAGGAGAACAGTTGGGGTCCAGGAGTGGATGAGCGTCCATCCACCCATGGGAGCTCAACCAGCAGCAGAGAAACTTAACCCTTTGAAAGCCTCTTGACTTCAAGGTTCACTTCCTTCTAGCTTATCACAAACCAAACAAGTTTCTCAGGCAGTGCTTCCCCTATTATCCCCAAGCTTTTAGCTCCAGCCTTTCCACTGGCAATAAAGCAAGTTTCTCTGCCCCTTTATTTTTGCATCATTAGGTGGCAAGGGGGAAGACAAATCTTCCTTGTTGAGAATTTCTCCTGAGCACACAAAGCTCTGAAGGAGACTCAAAACAAAGCCAGGCATGACAGGGAAGACAAATAAATTAACAGCTGATTTCCTTTTGCTGTCTCTCAGCATCTCACCGCTCCATTACTCAAGCACAGAGATTCCAGTACAGTCACATGCCATGGAAGTCACCACCCATAAGGACTCCAAGACCCACAGCACAGCAGGCTTCAAGTCAGATGGGATGCTGAGACGGCAGCAAGAGTGATTTTAAGAGCACAGGCTATTTGTAAGAGACAACAAACCTTGAGGTTATACAGCATGAAGCAGCCTCTGACTTTGGGTGCAGAGGGATTTTCCTGGTGTGTGCATACTAAACTCTGAGAGCCTCCATGCCCTCCTCAGTAGCATCTGGCAGCTTGCAGCAAATCCCAGGCAAGATCCTTCTCCGACTCATGTAGGGAGCTGCATTTTTCTGGAGTGCAGCAGCCCATAGGACAAGGAAAACACTCCAAGAGCTGATCAGTAGCTGGGAAGTTCACTGCCCTGCCTCTTTAGTATTCCCTACACAAGCGTGAAGCAGGTCAACCTTATAAATCTGGTTTACCAGTGCTGCTGGACCATAGCTCATCTTGTAGTACAGGCTATCCATGGGACCACATTAAACAGGAGCAGATTAAGTCATCCCACAATAAATCCTACCATGAAGTGCAGGTATTTGCTCACCCTTCAGCAGATTTTTAAAAAGGCACAAAAAAAACCCACAAGCAATTACTAATTCCCACACAAACAGAGCCAGAGCAGTGTCACACAAAAGTACCTACACGTCCCTCCAACTGAGACATTTTGGCTTTCTGACCCAGAAGAATCTAAAACACCCATGAGACTGGGGAGGAAAGCAGGTATATGACAAAGGAATGGGCTCTCAGCCTTTTTTTGGAACAGTGCAGACTTGCCTCTAAGAGTAGCTCCTGGAACAAAGCAATCCTAATGACAGCCTTGTGCCTAAGGAATGAAGCTGATAAGACACCAGGAATGTCCAACAGTTGTCACCCCCAGCTGACACAAATCCCCTCCAAGCCCCCTCACAAAAAACAGCAGCTCTCTCATGCCTACAGCTAAAGCAAATCATAGAATGATAGAATAGCTTGAATGGGACCTTTAGTTGAAAGGGACCTTTAAAGGTCATCTAATCCAACACCCGTGCAATGAACAGGGACATCTGCAACTAAATCAGGCTGCCCAGACCCTCATCCAGCCTGACCTGGAATGTTTCCAGGGATAGGGCATGCACCACCTCTCTGAGAAACCTGTTCCAGTGTTTCACCACCCTCATCATAAAAAAAACAAACTTCTTCCTTATATCTAGTGTGAATCTACCCTCTCAGTTTAAAAGCTTTACCCTTTGCCCTATTGCAACATGCCCTACTGAAACGCCTGTCCCCATCTCTCTTATGAGCCACCTTTACATATTTAAAGGCCACAATAAAGTCTTCCCAGAGACTTCTCTTCTCCAGGATGAGCAACCCTAACTCTCTCAAGCCTGTCCTCATAGAAGTGTTCCATCCCTCTGATCATTTTTGTGGTCCTCCTCAGGACTTGCTCCAACACATCCATGTCTCTGGTACTGAATGCACCACTTGCTAGACACCGCCTACACCCTGCCCACCACAGCCTCTGCTCTGGAGGGCAGCTCACCCACCACAGTGAGGGCTTCACCTTGAAGCTTTTGAGCTCAACATGCCTCCACTTCAGTGCTTTTATTTGCTGCTGCCTTAAATNTTTTTTTTTGCCGCCGCCTTAAAAAAAAAAAAAAAAAAAAAATAGAAAAAAATCATCCTTCTCCCCCCATGCCCAACCAGTTGTGGCAGACACACCACCTGCTTGCTGGGTATGGATCACCTTCCCAGCCCAGTGCTGACAGCAGCACTGCAAGCCCAAAGCCAGCACTGGGCACTCAAGCACAAATAGCTGTTCTGCACTTTCCAGAGTTCTATTCAGGATAGTTTTCCTGCACAGTAGGTATCACGTTACACACCCACACTAACCAGAGCAGGCTGGGAGCCACCAGGAGCAGAACACAGCACATGAAATAAATGGCTCCCCAGGCAAGCCTGACATCACCCTGCCCTCCTCTTCCTTGTTTCAGGATGCTCAATTGCATCCAGCACCAGGGATTAAGGGGCTCAGTGATTTATGCCTCATTTCATGGCAAAACTCAGCAACTCTGCGCTGAGCAAGAGCCAGGATAGAGTCAGATTTCCTTCCTGGGGCTGCCAAAGAGTCATTGCAGGTCAGAAGGCTGTTTGGTGCTCCCCAGCTTGCTCAGGAAGAGAAAGGAGACAACTGAGACAAGTTTAATCTTTGTATCTCCAACACAAACCCTTAGCTCCACTGTGCTCACCTGACCAGTGGTCACTGAGCTCCACTGACCAGCACTCACCAAAAAGGAGGCAGTGATGAGTTAGCAATAAAGAGCAGGAAAAGCAGCCATGCATGCCTGCAGGAGCAGCCCAGCATTGGACAAAGGGCTGCAATTGCCATTGGACATTAGACCTGACACAGACTACAAGCCATTTCTGCTTCAATCAAGAATGAGTGATAAAGGCAAGACAGGGGCAAAGCCTCCCAAGGGAAAGAGAAAACTTGGTTTTATCTCGGAGGAAAATGTTGTCCCTGTGTTTCATGCAGCAAGAGAAGATCAGCCAGAGTCAGTGCTGTGACAAAGCACTTCCTCACTGATAAAGAGAGCTTCTGAGAAGCCCTGTATTTCACAGGGGTGTCTTCATGCCAGCTGAAATGAATCAAGGCCAGCGTTGACTTTGATTCAAATGACACATGTAGTTTATGGCTGTTCTGTTGTATGTAACATTGTATCAGAGAATTAATAACTGAAATTTGGAAAGCCATGAAACATTCCTGCTTTTTGCCTCTGGAGTTGTTTCAAAGCTTCAAAATTTCAAACCTACTTTGTTTCCCTTGACATTTCCTTCCAAATCCCATTAGGAATTGCCAAGACACGAACATCTGGGGTCCCCAGGAGCTCTCACTGTGCTCATGCCAGGAGCAGAAGGGCTCCAGGTTTGGCAATACAGCTTCCCCCTCAGGGACATCTCTTGCCCTGCCACACCCACCCTCAAGACTGGCTGAGGTTACCTCAGGAGAGTAACAAAACAAAGGCTGATGCTCTTCTCTCACAATACTGACTCCATACTCATAGCTTTTAGAGAGAGGAAGAGGACTCGCATATAAATATTTCAGAATCCAGCCCAGGGCTAAGCCCACACCAATTCTAAACTTGGTCTTTTCTTGCAGGAAATGACAATGCTGATAACAGTATCATCCTCCACCCAGCTTGTTCCCAATCACCACCCCCTTTCTCCCCCTCCCACCCTACCAAAGCCTGGGAAGGACAACCTGAGGCTGCAGCGGCTGCTGAAGAAGGCAGCCAGAAAGAATGCCATCCTCACCTCGGAGCAGGGCAAGTCCTTCCGCTCCAACCTTTCGCCTGTCAACGAAGCCAGCCCCGACCAAGAGTGTGCTGAGAGTGCTGCCCCAGCAGCAGAGACCCCTGAAGCCACAGCACCCCCCCCTGCCCCCCTGCCAAGCCACCTCTCCATCAGGCCCGTCAGCCACCGCGCCCCCTCCCCTTTCCGAAAGGGGAAGCCTTTCGCGCTGAAGGTCACCGAGCAGCGGCGCATTGCTGAACACGTCAAGCTCACAGCCTCCTCGGCCATGCCCCTGCTACAGAAGCCAGAAGCTTCTGAGACTCCACAGCAGCCTGAAGGCATGGGCTCCCGCCTTCCCTCTCCATCTGACCCTACAGTATCTGTTTTTCCCCAGCCTCCTCCTTCCAGTACACCCAGCAAAGAAAGGGCACCGGAGGTTACCTATGGCACCAAGGTGAACGCTTATTTCCACAGCGTCAAGCCACCCAGGGCTAAGACCCCCACACCAAATCTGACCCAAGGAACTGTCAGCCAAGAAGACAAAAGGCCTACTTCCCCAGCACCTCAAACAAGCAGCTCTGAACCACCTCCAGAGCAGACACCCACCTCACTTAAAGACAACAAGGCTGCTCCCCCCTTGCCAAAACCTCCCCTCGTTCCTGCTGCAGACACAGAGCCTCCTGATCAAGCTCCCAAACCTGTTCCTACTGAGAAGCCCAGCACCTCTGATGCCCACACCAATAAGCCTACAACCCATGGAAGCGACACTGAAATATCCAGATCCAAGACAGCTCCTGAATTACCGGAGCAAGACAGAGACATCCCAGAACCATCAACATCCAGCGCTCCCTGGAGGCAAGCACGCCCAGCGACAGCAACTCCAGTACAAGCTGATGGTACCGGGCCCACCTCCACAGACACCAAGGCAGAACATGTCACTGAATCCCAGATGACTCCCAGCTTACCCAACACCAGCCATCCCCCCAAGGCTGAGCCAGCACCATCATCAGGAGAAGCACCAAAACCTCCTGGAACCAGTGGCAGTGGCTGGCATCGCCTCAGGAAGCACTTGATGGTGCAGCCAGAAGCAACCAACTTCCCAGAGTCCAAGCCAGAAAAGTTGGGACAGGAGGAAGGGAATAAAGAGGACACTGCTCAAGCAGTCATCAAGCAAGACTGCACGCTGGTTAAATCGAAAGCCATGAGAATGTGGGATGCCATTTTATACCAGGTGGCACTCAGCAAGGAGAAGAAGCAGCAAGCAGAAGAGAAGAAGCCACAGAAGGAAGAAAGCTTCTTTCTTCCCCGCCGCCTACCCATCCTTCTGCACAAGCCACGTTTTGACGCCCGGAAACTGAAGGAACTGGCTGCCAAGCCCATGACCAAGATCAGCACCGTGTTTGAGATGAGCCGCTTCCGGCCCAAAGGGGCCGAGGAGCACACCAAGAGCTTCAACAGAACGGCATCAGGATGGTCGGTCCACTGACACCAGGCTGCTCCACGCCTTGGAGGTGCACCAACCTCTGACCAAGCTGACTGCCCAGTGGAGCAAAGTGTAAGGAAAAAAGGAAATTAAATAGAACCCCTCCAAGCCAGCAGCCCCATGCTGCAGGTTTAAGGGTTACTCTCGATACGTTTAAAAGCTCAAATGCATAACTACCACATCCACAGGTCACAGGAAAACAAACATATTTGTTTTAAGAAGAGTCAACAATCACTGGAGGCAGTAAGAGAGTGAAGGCACACAGTGAAGAGGACAAGCTGCCTGTAGAAAAAAAGACCACTTTAGAGTAGGATAATGGAATCTGAATTTTTTTGTTGCATTTATCTAAGAGATTGATCCTAGGAACAACAGCAGTCGCATCTGAAATGAAAGAATCTAGGTTGCTCCATGTCTCTAGGGAGTGTCTTAGAAACCAAACTCAAAGAGGATACATATAGCCTCTAACTCCTCTACCCCACACCCACTTGCTGAGAACAAAATGGAAACTCATCCTTTCACCCAAGGAACAGACAAGAGACAAAGATACCCTGCTCTCACCAAGCAGTTCATCTGCCTATCAAAATGGGCATCATCTGACATCCTCCTAGGCCAGTCTACTAAATAACAATGCACAGAAGAATAATTTTGTTTCAGTAATCAAGTTCTGTTATGTATTTCACCATGCTTTCTCCACAATAGCTGATGGTTAATATTTCCACTATAACCAACAAGACCCTGCTGTAGCATGTGGGTATGCAATCTGTATTTAACAAGGTGCTGGTTTCTGAGGAGTTCTGCTAACCACATGTAGTCTCATTTTCAGGGTGAACATCATGACAGTTGCACACTTGCTTGTCCCTGATGTCCTGAAAAAAGGGCATTTAAAGGAAAATCCCCAACTCTGCCCACCCACAGAGACAGCTGGGCTTTCCAGTATTGCCCTTTGTAACTCCACTGCCAGCAGGCTTGTGAACATGAAAGCTGGGAGATTGGTTATTTCTGTTTCACAAGGGACTTGGTCATATGCTGGGGTGTTCCTACACAGCTAATATAGGATTGCTATGTTTAGCCCAAATAGAATATAAAGAGCTGTGTACAGAGTTTCCTCTTACATGTGCAGAGGGTATGGACCAACAGTCCTCAGGCCAAACTGCAAACAGACTTAGAAACAAAGAGTCTCTTTTGCCTTTTTTGAAGTCTTCCTATTTTGCAGTGATGCTATAAGAGCAGTTAATTTAGCAAACCTTAAGTTTTCACTTTACTAGTCTTATCTCTATTCTGTAACCCCTTCCCTACTCAAAGGACAAAAAGCAAGTAGGAAGAATAAGCCAATTATCTAAGGTGGGGATTTCTTCAGACCCCCAGTTTTCAAAGAAAAAGGTAACAAGAGGTTGGAAATGCGCAGTAATCACAAGTGAATCCTAGGTAAGCCTCTAGAGGATAATTTAACATTGCTGCAAGTGAAGGCTACAGAGAAACATCCACACAGCAGCACAGCCATAAAAATTTAAAGAGTGCAGTGTAAAACATGTAAAGCAGATAAAGGCAGCCTTACCAGAGAGTGATAAATGGCACCTCACTGCAGCACAGCCAGATGGATGCCTCTGCACAAAGGTCCGTATGCACAAGAGCCACAGTACTGGCACGAAGCAGAGCAGCCAACATCAATTACATTTGGGAGACTAAGTGAAGGTGGTTTAAGAAGCACTTGTGCTTTAAAACAGCTTTTGTCCTGCACCAAGGACAACGACCCAGAGCAATCCAGCAACTCTCACCCAAGGCTTAGGTTTTGCATCTGCTGGGCTTCCAGTCAGGCTGCATTCGCACCCCAGCCCCACTGCACATGGATGAAGGATGGGGAAATGCCACTGGGGAGAGCAATTCCCACAAGCAGAAGGGAGGAGACAGAGGAAGGCAGGTCTGGGTGCGTGGTTTAATCCCTTTTACCCCATAAAGGGCAGAGGCACACAGCAACTATGGCAAGTCCTGCAGAGACAGACCCTGACACGAGAGTACCACAGATGGGAGGACATATCCCTGTAGGCAACAGATTTCTACCAATGGCTGCTCACTGTAAGTCATTGTGGGGTGTTCCAGCCTGAGCTGCTGTGCTCAGGAAGAGAAGGGGAATGCTACTGGGCACAGAATTTGCCTATTTTTCAATGCCAAATGGCAGCAGGCAGTTGCTAAATGCCCAAATTGACACCTACAGAAAAACCCTTGTTCCATAGCCTGCAGTGAGGTCCTGTAGCCCAGGAAGGCAGAGAAGGAGAAAAAAAAAAAAAACACACCTGTGTTTAAGCAACTAGAAAGCTGCTAAGGTGGTGTAAAGCAAGTAACAGGGGTGAGCCAGAAAGGTTTGGGAGCAAGAAGGTCATGACAGTGATCCAGCAGTAGGGAAAAAGGATAAATATAGTTCAAGGGGGTGCAGAGGAGCTGGGGAGCAGCTCCCCAGGGAGCTCAGAGCATACAAAACAGACAGCTAAGAACCCAAGTACAGAAACAAGCCAAGCTCCTTCAGCTGTCACAGCCATCTTACTATTCACAGTAGAAAAAAACCCAATACTTCCATGTGAACAAACCCAGAGAACAACATGTCATGGCTGTTAGGAGCATTGGGTGGATCCTAGAGGACGTACTGTGACAGTGCCTTGCCTTTCAAGAAAGGCTGCTGGACAAAGACCAGAGCCAAAGGCACTTTCATTTGAGCTGCTCAGAGAAACCCAGGTAGGGCGAACAAAACCTGCTGCCAACCTAGCAAAACCTGTTTGCTGCAGAGAACTGAAGCTCAGTAGGTTCCACCTCGTGCACTGAAACAGACTTCAGGAGGAAGAGGAGACTGATCAAAGGGGAGAGCTTATAATAGGTTTGTCAAAGTCACAGGCAGAGAAGCAAGTTGAGGATGGAAGTTCTGTGGACTAAAAACACAGCTTCAGGCAGTCTCAGGCTTGTACTGCTGCCCATCTCAAAGTAGCACTCAAAAGGGCATCTCCTCTAAATGGGCACTACAAAAGGAAAAAAAACAAGCCTAAACAAACAAAACAATATGCAACACTCAGAAGCCAGCTCCTTAAGGGTGGGAGGGAAGGAAAAGAAGGAACACAAGCCCCAGAAGAATTCAGAAACAAAAGGTGTTTTGTAGCAGGCAGAGCTATTTTAACCTTGGCAATGAAATAAAGCTTCTTTTTTATAGTAGGAAAAAAGAGAATGAGCTTGTTTTCACCCTGAACTTCCTCTCCATTCATTGTGCCAGATGCTGCCCAGTTGGATCCAACCAGTTATCACCTCCCTCTACACCATTCCTCCTTATTGCCACAACCCTCCACTATCATCCACTCAAGATAACACCAGGGTATCTATGAGCCTAAACACAATAAGAACACGAGATCCAAAGGCCATTTCAAGAGAGAACAGAGCCAGCAACCCAGCTCTGCCTTGCCCATGCTGCACATCAGAGAACAGTCCTTTCTGCTCTGCTGGTCTACCCAGTACAGCAGATGTTCACATCCTTCCTGCTACAATCTTATTATAGACTGGTTCCAAGAGGTTACTGAAGTCATTAAAAGTTTTCTCCCTGATTAATTCAGTAAATCTGGGAATTAAACCCCAGAAACATTTGAATTTCAGAAGCACATCAGCCCCCATGCTCAGCCAGAATGACCTCCAGCTAGCTCTCTCTACTCCTTGCAACTTAAGAGAGCCTAAGGAAAGACAGCAGATAGAGACCATTCCTTTGAGCTAGCAAAGGCAAACACATCTTCACCCATACAGCAGTAGCTAAGGGACTTGCCCTGCAGCTTAAACTAACAGAGGTATCCAGCAGCATCAGCAAGGCGGAGACCAAAACAAACCCCTGCTGTGTACCCACTCTGTTCCAGCCCAGACAGTCAGGCCCAGAAGCCAGGCTCCAGCTGTTCCCATAGAGCACCTTCCAACTCACCCAAAGTGCTGCTGGCAGAAACAACCCCAGCATCCTGCCAGAACAGCCCAGGAGGTTGTCACACAGAGCACAGCCATATCCCACCTACCTGGTTAATGAGTTCTCCAGACATACTATTGCTCTGCAGCATCGTCTATCAACACCTTCTTGTACTGGCCATGGCCTGTTGCAACAAATTTGTACTTTTTGCCAGAAGGAATGGACTGAACAGGAGAGAAATGAAGAGCCATAGTCAGCATTTGTCTCTGTTAAATAGGCAGTCAAAAAATCAAGTAACTGAAGCCAAAGAGCACATGATACAGTTGTCTTTAATCCCAGAGGGCTTGGAGACAGCCCATTCTGTACTGCCTTCTTGCCCCCTTCACACAAACTCTCTGCACAGCTCCATCACCACTTTCTGTAAGCATGAGGTAACACAACAAGAACAGGATATGCAATAGGAAAGTAGATGCAATGCAGGCATTGTGAGGGAGGGCTCATCTAAGAGCCCAGACCCCCAAGCCAGGGTTGTTTTTATCCATGACAAGAGTCTCTGGGATTTACCAGGTACTGGCAGTTCCGACACAGGAACTGACAAAATACTTTGATCTTCCTCTCCCAGCCTAGACAGTTTGAGCAGTAGCTGCTTGCTGCATTTTAGAAGACATTCCCACAAAACCCCAGATCCATCTGCAAGTGATACTGTCTTAGGTTCAGTTCCACTTAGTTTTGCACGTTTTGTTTACTCTCAGTGCCAAAAAGCGTAACAAGAGCGAAATTGCTCAAATTTGCAGTTCCATTTGAGCCTGGAAGGCCGGGAGTCCCAGCTCGAGGGCTGAGAACAACATGCTATTCAAGAGACTTCAGAATTACGGGATATAGAAGTATTTTTGCCCCCATTTTCACTAGAGCTGAACCAATAGCAATTCAGTTAGGAAGAGCTCTTAAACATGCAATTGCATTGACAGACACAGGTAGCCCTTGTCCCTGCAGAACATCACCTTCTCAATACCGCCAACCCAGCCAACCCTCTGTTCTTTTTTCAGCAGAGCAAGTGCTCTCACACTCACAGACACCAACTCACCTTGATACTGCTCTCAGGTTTGGGATTCCCCTTCTGTTCCCAAAGGCTTCTTTTACTCACAATATCTCCAGCCACGATATCCTGAGAAAATGATGCTTTCATTACCCTTCACTGCCAATGCTGCTGAACGTGTCTCTGTTCACATCCATTTCCAACCCACACATCTGACCTCTTTTTATTTATAATATCACATCTGACCTAAAACAGCTGCTGCTAAAACCCATGACTGTGAAAATGTCTTCCTGTTCCCAGTATACCCTATGTTTTCCTACCACTCTTCCACAAGAGTCTGAATTAGCTCCAAGATGTTTATTTTCTTAACTTTGTTAACTATTTAGGACATGTAAACATCAAGGCTTCTCCACCAAAAGGAATTCTGCTCTCATAAACACACTTGCAACCAACATACTACAGAACCAGCCTCACCCACAACAACCAGAAAGTGAAATCACCGAGAGCAATATGTAATGCTCTCTGCATTTTCCAAGTTTACAAGATTTATCACCTTGGTACTAGCTGCAACTTCATGCTTGACAAGTGGAGCTCAGCCCTAGCCCCTGCAGGACACACACACATTCCCCCCACCAGCTGATTTTATTCCCATTTCAAATCAGAGCTTCAACCAGCAATACAGAGGTTTTCCTGCATGTACCACCAAGGAACAATTGGGGATCCTGTCCGAAAAATTGACTCTCCAAGGTGCAAAGCCTTACAACACGATGGAAGACCTCTAATATCAATGCCTTTGGAGCCTGTAGGCCCCCCCAAACAAGATGTACCAACAGGATAAACAAGGACAATGCACGCTGTGCCCAGGGACCAGTCCCTGCCTCTGGCACAAGCAAGGCAAGTCCCCCAAGGGCTGTACCTTACAAGCTGAAGGCTTCACAGCAGATTGAGCTGTGACCTCCCCAGTCTCCCAGAGGCTTTTTGTGCTGGCTACCATCATGCTCGTGGTGGGAAGGTCAAGAGAGGGCTGCCGGACAGGTTTTGGAGCCTTTGTGGAGGTCTGGAAAATAAATGGAGACAGTTTGCCATCAGAGTGTGCCTCTTGATTATTTTTATCCTTGGAGATAAGGGGGTGTAAAAGGAGACTCGTAGAGCCCTACTAGTTCCTGTCAGATACTCCCACTCTTTAGGCACAGGACATGAAAACACAAGCAGGGGACAGCTCTGCCAAAGAAACCTACTTTATGTTGTGGAGGGACATACAGACAGGAGCAAGGAGTGCTCCCATCCAAGGGAGGACAATTTAGTTGTCACCTCACAGATGGTAAGGCTGAGAGGCATGGTGCAAGAGCAACACCAGCAAAGAGGGCTCCTGGGAGGGTGGGGGCAGAGACAACACAGCAACCCACCTCAATAGCCTGTGTGTACTGCTCCAGCCTGTCATCAATCTTCGACACAGGGAGAGGAGGCTGACTCTTCTTTATGCTGTTGCTGCAGAACAGAGATGAGGATTAAGGTGTTGCCCCAATGCCTCAGGCAGAAGGGAGCACTTTGTGAGCCACAGGCAGCCTGTCTCTCCTGCCCTTCCCCACAGCAGGACCTGCTGATCATCTCCCTTTGCAGCAAGTGACCTGCTTTACCCTGAGGCCAACCCAGAAATACCTTTTCTGTATTGAGCGGTTCAGCGACTCAGTCCTGTCCGTGATCTAAAGGGGAGAAAGAAGACAAAGATATGACTTCTGTCCAGGGACCTCAGATGGACACAGGTCACCTTAGCTGGCCATTTCTTGGCCCTCATCTCTCACCCATATTTTGGTTAGAAGTGACTCACTCAGTCCCCACGTTCCCCTACAGATCAGAGACAGTGAGCATTCCCTTTCCTCCTTCTTTCCAAGCAGGGGAAGAGAATCCCAACCAATTTCAGGGGCAAATCAACAATGTGTAAATTGACTGACAGCTGAAACACCAACCAAGACCATTTTTTCTACTCCCTCTGGTGAAGAAGGTCTCTCTCAGACCTTTGGTTTCCTAGCCAGACACAAAAAGGGAAATGGCAAGTACAGAAAGACAAAGGGGAAAACTAGAGACCACATCTGCAGAAGAGAAGCCAAGCATGGGAGCAGCACAGGCATGAGTTAGGCCAACTTATCCACACCAGAGAAGCACAGAGACAGGGAAGATCAGCACATGGAGCCACCTGTGAGGCAGCTCTTCATGTCAAGCCATCAGGAAAAAGTTTTGCACCAGAGGCTCTTGTGCAATAACTCTTTGGCCAAGACAGGAAGGCAAGCAAACACTTCACAACCGCTGCAGGAAAGGAAAGCTGAAATGTTGCTAAACCTTGTGACTCTTTCATGCCCCAGAAAACAAGCATACAGAGAGAAAAAATCTCCTTGAAGCCAAAGGGGGGGCTTTCTTAACACCAGCTCCCACAGAGTCAAGGAGCAGCAACCAAGTAAAAAGGAGCCTTCTCCCCCTGTAAAACTGCTGCCTGTGCCACAGGAAACATCACCTACCAAGTTAGCAGATAAAAAACAACACTAAATGATCCTTTAAGATGCTTTCAGGATGCCAGTGCTAAATTCCAGCTAAACAGAAGACAAGACAGTGTCACAGATAGGACACATTTACCAGCTGTGCCCAAGAGCATGAGGCCCATTAGAGAAAAACCAAATAGTGCAACCCTGGCTAATAGAGATGAGCTGGGGAGAGCCACTCTGCAGAGTCCCCCCAACAGCAGCTCTGCCTGCCTGCTGTCACCTCAGCACTGCAGGAGCTGCTGCTTGCCTCTAAGCCATGATTTCAGAGACTTCACCTTGCTCACTGACGGGCAGGCTGGTACCTGGCAGGGCACAGCACCAACCTGAAAGGGGAATCTGGTAGATCTTTCCCTCAGCTTCCCAAACATAAGTAACATGCCAAGAGGAAAAAGCCCTGCCAACCCTGCCAGGGAGATGGGGTGAAGGTGCAAACCATGCACAGGCACTTTTGAAAGGTTATGAACAAGCACCAGGTTAAACACAGAGGGGCCTAGAAAAAGCTGTAAGTGGCAATATATCTCAGTGTGACAGTCTAGGTAGGAACAAGCTTTCACTGTGCTATTTGGAGACCACCTCCTCCCACTCCTGGCATTTCCTTGCAGTGAGAATTGTGCATCTCCCTGGTCCCAGGCACTTTCTGAAGGCCAGAAGAAACCACAGCTGCTCATTCTGCCAGCCTCAAAGCTCAGGGCTCACAAGCAGCCCGTGACAAAACAGGACTGGTACAAAACTTCCCCCTTGCCTCCATTCCCTTTATTTCAGCCCTCAGGCCACACTGGCCCCCTGAACCCCAAACACCCCAACATCAGCCTGCCCCAGGTGTGTACCCAGGCTCCACCAGCCACATCTGGCAGGGGCACACACCACCAACTGCAGGTGCTTCTGCCTTTCCACTACAAGCAGGGCTTCTGCTGGGCTTCCTGTGCCAAAACACCTCCTTGGTGGCCAGTGTGCTTAGTTCTCAGTGTTCACAGAGCCCTGCTGGCTGGGGTGGTAAAGATCATCCTTCCTTTGGAAAGATTCCAAGCACAGATTCTTCCTGAACAGTTTTACATCCAGCTCAGTGTGCGGGTGAGCTCTGGCATCACCATTACAAAACAGAGACTGCATTTCTAAACCTTTCCCTGGGCTAATCCTAGCAGCAGCAGTTAAGCTGAGGTCAAGGAGCTATGTGTGTTTTGGGCTGTAAAGACAGAAGGTTCTGCACATAAAAGTTGCTGAAAGCATTTTCCACATTTTCCCACCAGTCCCACTTCAGGAATATCCTTTGGCTACCCCCACCACTTGTCAAACCTGGCATTAGCACCCAGCCTGCATCCACACCTACTCTGTCTCCCCTCTTTTAATTTGGCTATAAAATGGATTCTCCACTAAGAGCAAGAATCTGATGGCTGTAGATGATGAAACCTTCCTCTTGCCATCTATTTATTGATGCAAAAGAAAGTACTCATACATTCATTCCCACTCAGGAAATATTGAGTAAGCCACAAATAGAGCAAAACTAAATGAAAAAAAGAGCAAAGATAGTTCTAACAGCAGATTAACAGGCTGCACAGACCCCTCACCATCTCCCTCACTGCTACAATCAAAAAGGTTGGGGCTTACAAAGGCAGAAAAAAACATTCAGTACAGAAACACTTATCTGTATCTATTGTATTCAAAAGCACACACAGAGAACTGAGGATTTGTAGCAAATGCAACACAAGTCATAAGATGCAATTCAGGTGGTGTTAATAATGGGAGTTTCACAAGAGCACCAATGCAAACAGATGTGACTGGGAAGGACACAATGCTTCAGAGATCAGAAATCCCCATTTGTTTAAACAACTTAAGTCATACATTTTGTTCTAATTAAGAGAGAAATGCCACTGTTTCAGTTATTGAGGCTTTTTCCCTTTGGAAGGGAAATTTCATTAAGATTAAGTTCTTGTGAATTTTGTTAAAGACTACACAAGTTGAAAGCACAGTTATCTCAGTATCACAATAGTCCCTGGAGCCCTCAATGAGCTTTACACTTTTAGAGTGACTGCTACAGCCTCCAACAGCTCAAGCAGGCAAAGTAGGAGGAGAAGAGGTTGACAGCCATGAAAGATGAGGCAAATTGCTCAGGTGGTTTGTGTCAGCTTGTAGCAGGATGGATAATGGGATTCACACCCCATGTTGCTGTAAACCCTGGATAATCCTTCCTCATCATTAGCTGGGACCTCTGTTGTGACAGTTGTCATGCATCCAGCAGGGCCCCAGGAATACAAACCTTTGTGGAGCACACTGCAGTGTGGTCAGAGCACAGCTCCTCCTCTTCCAGGCTGGCAAGGCTTGGGGCCTTCTGGCGTTTCTCTGGTGTTTCTTCTTCTTTCTCTCCACCATTTCGCCTTCTCTTCTTTTCCTGAGTGCAGAAAAAGAAGAAGCCAGGAAGCGAGTTGGTCAAACTGCTTATTATGCAACAACAGTGATTTTTCCCGTCTCCCAGGCTTCCTGCTTTACACTAAATAAACACAAAAGCACAGAAACTTTGAGTTAACATTATCTAATTTGGAAACATTCAGGAAGAAGCTCATATGTCATTTGGAAGGGAGGGCAGAAATCAGAAATTTTGCAGGTTCGAGATTCCCAAATGGTATGAAAAGGGGTCCTTGCATCAGTTGTAAAGATCTCTGACCACAACTGAGATAGGAAAACATTAATTCCTCGTTTAGACGCCAAAAGGAGAGAGAGAAGCTGCCTTTAGAATAGAGGGTTGGAAAGGGTAACACACAGCTCAAATGCAAAGATCTTACTAGCCCCAGACAGTCCAAGTCCATTTATGACAAATGATATTTGAAGCTCAGCCCCCTGACTTGCACACCACTTGAATTCCAACTTTGTCTCTCTCTCCCTCTCCCCTTAACCAGGAATTATCAGAACAAAAAAAACCTCATCTGGGAGCAATGCAAGGCTAAGAGATCTATCAAGACAAAGTACTCCAAAGGTGTGATAAAGGCTGGGGAGAGGAAAACAAGCAGTATCATTTAGATTTGAGCTCTCCTGTAAAGCTACTCACTGCCCACAAAGCCACAGGAGAAATAACACTTTCCTCCTCAGCATGACAGGGACATGGCAAAGCCACCACCAGCTCTGGGAGCAAACACACCCCCCTCACAAAAGGGCAGAGGCTGCCTGCAGTGACCACAAGAAGGCACAGCACACAGGCAAAAGTGGCACCAGCCCCAGGTTATTCCACGAAAGCACATCTAATGTCTGCATGGGCTCAGCTTCCAGCAGCAATGGTGAGCCAGGACATGGGAGAGCAGCCCCCAGCATCAGCTCTCCCACCAGCCCTCTGGAAAGAAGGTCAGCTCCTCCTGATCCCACCTCTTGCTCAGCTTGTTCCTCTTCCTCCTGCTCTTGAACCTCTTCTTCCTCCTGACACAGCCTCTCTTCCTCTCTGATAACCATATTCTCCTCTGGGCTTTCCTGATCCAGCTGGATCTGCTCCAGTTTGACTTCAGCTTCTCTCACACCACTGTCCTCTTCTCCGCAGGACTGCCTTGGAGACCTAGAGATGGGGGAGAGATCAAGGAACAAAAGCAGAGTTATGAGCCTACAGACACCATGAGGTACTTCACACCACTAGGAATCCAGTTTTATCACTTCCCCAGGCCTACAGCATGCTGGGAATTCCACACCAGGGCTCACAGCCAGTTCCAGGCACCCAGATGCAACAGCAGTCACATCTCACTTCCCCCACTTTAAGTGTCCAAGACTCAGCTCAACTAAGAGCTGTGGCAGAGCTGAAGGGATCTGCACATTACCAGCATCATGATGGGCAAAACCCATAGGAAAGCAGAGAAGAGCCCTCTGCTCAAACCCCTGGCAGAGAGGACACTGCTACCATGATGTGGTGCTGGCTCAATTCCCTGCCTGGCTACAGCTAAAATTCCAGGTGTACCAGCACATCCTGCAGCCAAACACCAATCTGATACTGCCCCCATGGTTCCCAGCACTAATTCAACATGGGGCACCAAACACAGCCCTTCTCTGCCTGAACTCATCTTCCATGTTAACAGAGTCTCTTGCTGCAAGAGAGCCCAAACACCAGCACATGAGCATGCTTCTCAAGCTGAAGCTGAGCCCTAGGGCAAGGCTGCAGAGCCACTCCCCTGGAATCATTCCATGGGCAAGGCACAGGGCTTCACAAGCATTGCTGTACTGACACTTGGTCCCAAGCCTCAGTTTTGCCCACTGGAAAAAATTACACCTCTACTCACACCACTCATCTCACATCCCACCAAACAAAGGAGTTCCAAAGCAGATGGGGTCACCCCCTGGCTTAGGGGTTTAAAAGCTACAATGGGTTTGGTACAAGAGAATTTCTCCAGGTCTCCAAGGCTGCAAGAGGAGACCCAGGAGTGTGTTTATGCAATCAGCTTCGCAAGAGCAGAGCAGCCCATGCCTTTGGGCACAGGGACACTGGGAGTACAGAGCCCCAGAACTCTCACTGGCCCACAGCCACGCACCAAGCTGTTACTGCCATCTTACTTTCCCCAGCCAAAAGAGCTTTCTCCTCCCACCCAGTTCTTAGAAAATCGCCTGGCTTGAGAGAGCAGGGCTAGAGAGCTGGCTAGCAGGCAGCTGCCAAAGGGCAAGGCTGACTCATTGCTCCTCCCTCAACAGGCAGCACCAAAATACAAAAACAAGTTCCAAGAAGACCTTTCCACCCACCTCTCTGCTGCTGGGAAGGCAGCTCACAGGTCAGCCACCATCCAGCCCTCCACACTGACTACATGGGAAAAAAGATGATGCGTATGCTGGCTCACTTGACTTGTTTCTCATCATCCTCTCACCAAGAGCAAACAGGCTCTGAAGGCCCAGCAAGCTAGCAGCTCTCCACCAGGATGGCAGCAATGTCTCCAGCTCAAGTACAAGTTCTTAGTAAAAATTAAGGCCAGCAAACACAGTGCAGCCTATAGGATGCCTCTCACACCACAGCAATGCTGTATAGGAGGCAGCTAGGCTGGCACAGCTTCACCTCCTTGCACACAGCTGATAGCATGGATCTCCTACCTCAAAGAGGAGAGCCACGACCAAAACCAAAACATGCCTTAGCACCAAGGCCCTCAGGGCATGCAGGACCTGGTTTAGCTCCATCCAACAGAGAGTAGCTGTCTCCATCTGCTCTTTCACAGCCACCACTTAAAACCCAGGATTTGCTTCTTCTTCAGTTAAACGGGAGAGAAGGGAGCTGGGAAAGCCTGACCACAGCACTGCTCGTCCCAGCACGGGGCACCACAGGCAGACACACAACCCACCTGTGCTCACACCACACTCCAAGCTCACCCCTTGGGTGAAGCAGGTCCCCAAGGAGAAAGCTGCCACAAGGACCTTACAGGGCACAGCCCCTACTGTGAGGACAAGCCCAGCCTTTGAAAAAAAAAAAAAAAAAATCCACAGAGCCTGAGCTCCTTCAGCTACCTCTCCCAACCAGCCTTCCCCTTCAGCTCCTGCTTTTAAAGTACCACCTCTCACTGATGAGCTTCACCTGCTGTGAACATCACCTCCCCTGCTCAGCACCCTCCCCTCCTGCTACAGGATAAACATATAAAAACACAACGAGAAATACCTGGGGAGGATAATGTTCATTCCAACTAATTCCCTTTTGAAGGCCAAGGAGGCAAAAGCAGTAGCCTTTCTTTCCAGAAAAGCTCTTTGCAAGGATGGGGGGGCTGGAAAAAGAGGCAGCAAACCAAAAAGCAGATGATTTCTAATTGCTCCCACAGATGTTATAATTACGTTGTGCTGGCCCTTGGAGGTGCTTGAGAAGTGCTTGTGGGGTCAGGGCTGCAAAGGTACAGCTTGCAACGTGGTTTAGCCACAATGTCTGGAGAAAAGTAACAAAACTTTGAGCTCATTTTTATTTATTCAGCAGTAAATATTAATCTTAAGCATTTTTTCAGTCACAGAATAGTTTGGGTTGGAAAGGACCTTTAAAGGTCATCTAGTCCAATTCCTCTTAAATAGGCAGGAACCTTTTCAATCAGATCAAGTTTCTCAGAGCCCTATCCAATCTGACCTTGAATGTTTCCAGGGAAGGGGCATCCACCACCTCTCTGTGCAAAGAATTCTTCAGGGTAAAGAAGAGGCTATGGCAAAAATTCCCTACAAAATCAAGCTGCCAAGAGAGCTGAGTCAGAGTTCATGTGCAGGTAGATAGTATCCAAGGGAAGTGGTTAAGGCAGGAGTTTGGTTTAGTTCTGTAAGGGAGGAGTGATGGGAGGGCTCTCAGGGCTCTTTGCTGCCTGTTTTTTCCCTGCTCAAAGAGGAGTCAGGCACAAGGTGGGCTGGGGCCGTAACACCCACTATGCTGACATGAGCCAGGAAGCAGCAATAACTTAGAACAGCTTTTTAGGCTGGCCTGGATTATGTTAGAGACCATTTCAGCCCCTGCAGCAGCTCAGGTGGCTTAAATCTGCTGTTGTCACTCCTCCAAACCCAGGAGTCCTGGCAGGCTGCCACTGCATGGAGCACAGAGCTCAATCCAAACATCCCCAAAGCTTGGGGCCGTCCCTGGGCCATTCCCCCCTGCTAGCCCAAATGGCAGGCAGAGAGCAGCTGTCCCAGTGGAGTGGAGCCTGGTCTGTCCTGCTGATGTTCCAGCTTGTGGCCTCCTTCTTACACATGCTAGACTTGACCTGGGTTTGGTCACCCTGGGGACAGAGGTACCCCTCCCCTTGGTTCATCTGTGTCCTACCCACCTCTGCTTGCGCTGCTCGAGCTTCTGGGACCAGTCACTGAACCCCTCATCTTCCTCCAGCTCCGAAGTCCCAGATGGCTTAAAGTCATAGCTGAAACACAGCAAGAGGGAAAATTAGCATGAGAGATGTGCAAAAAGGCCTAAACCTGGCCTGAAAGAGCCACAGCCCGACACAGTCCTTCTCCTTTCAGTTACTCCATTTATTCTTCTCTGGGTGAGCTGTACTGTTGAAGATAGCCATGGCAAAATCATTCCAGTATCTGTGGCCCTTGCCACACATGTGTGCTCAGGCTAACAGAAAAGCTCCCAGGGAGCAAGGGAGACTGGCTGAATGCTGTCAGAAAACTGGCTGCTTCCCTGTGTCCCTCTGCAAATCCAGCCCCAGGAGAAGCACAAAGCCAGCACAGCCCCACCATCACCACTTCAGCTGATGTCCATCCCTCTGGCTCCCAAGAACAGTCCTGTCTTTTTCCTGCAAACCCTCTGTTCTCCTGACTGTTTCTGGTTTTCTTTAGTGGGGGTAAGGGAGAACAGGAGGTTCACTCTGCCCCTTTGGAGCAAGGAAGTGCAAGGGTGGGTTTGAACTAAGGGGAGTGACATGGATAGGACAAATCCCAGCGTGGGAAGAGCCACAGGAAGGCGGGGGCAGGATTTACACAAGAGAGAATGAAGCTTTTCAGAAGATTAATAGCCAGGGCTGACCCTGGCTGCATGAGCAAGCCCAGGTGGCTGTCAGCAGCTGTAAACAAAACCAGGGAATGGCCAGAGAAGAAGAAACATCCTTGTGGTTGAGCCTGGCCCAACAAGCTTTGGCATCATGGAGCAGGGAGCAAAACCCTTCATTTTAGGAGCTGTACTTGTCATTGCCCTCTTAAGCACTCGGTTGAATTTGGGCAATGCCAATGGTGCTGTAGGGCCAGCAGCACAGCTGTGCCCATGCCAAGAGGACTGGAGTCTGCAGGCTGGGTTACTGGGGCTGCTGCACACTGCTCTGGGCCTGAGGCTGCTCACAGCACCAACCAGCAAAAAGGAGACCAGAGATCTCATCTGCTGTTTTAAAGATCTTTTCAAATTATTTCCTAGCCCCCACGTGAAGGGGGGGTTTGGAAAAGCTAATGACTATTATTACTTTCCAGACATTCTGTTTGCTTTTAGAGCAGACTGCAGCAGCTTTGTCTGCAGAATATCACCATGTGTATTTCCACAAAAGATTGTGAAGGTGTTTTGCAATGCTTTTATATTAAAAAAAAAAAAAGTCCTGAATAATTTTGGAAGTATCTTGGAGGGAAAAAAAAATCTTTTAATGGAAAAAAAAAGGGTTTTCATAAGTAACTTTTGCTTTTTTCCCAGTAAAATGAAGATGTTGCTTCTCTGTGACTATAACTCCAAATTCTGCCACCACTTTTCCATTGTGTTCAATAAATTTAGAAATAAGTTGAACACATAAATAGTGGTAAGACTGAGGATTTTGAGACAAGAATTTGGCAATTCAGAGTGCAGACTAGTTTTTGTGCTAGTCCCAGTGCTGCAGAGCACCTGGACTGCTGAACCATGGACATGGGGAGGCTGCAGCAGGATGTAGTGTGGGATGCTGGGGATGTCATCCTATCCCTTCTCCAGGTGTTTCCTCTTTGACAGCAGAGAGCTCAGCATCTCCAAAAATGCCTCCTGAGCTATTTCCATCTAGGACTTGTCCCATTAAAAGATAATTTTAACCCTTGGAGCTGTGAACTGCACCAGCTCAGGTGCTGCTTCACGTTTCCCAGTGCCAGGGCAGCATCCTCTGAGGGAGGGATGGGAAGCCCAGGCAGGACAGGTGATTGCTTGCACTGTGATCTGCCTGGGATTGTGCATCACATCCTCAGGCATGTCTGTCTTTGAACGTATCAGGAAACTTCATTACTTTTGGTGTAGGATGACTCCCAAGTTGAAATTTAACCAAGCACTGAAATCACTGGCAATGGGGACTGCCTACCAGAGCCCAGCCTGCCCCAAGCTGTCCCCGTGTAAACTCTCAGGGCAGTAAAACCCCCAGCCTCCAGCCAAGAAAACAATCAGAGCAGGACCTGTGAGGTTTTCCGCCCAAAGAAGAAAGCACACTATTTGCTGGTGTGTGCTAAATCCCCCAGCCCAAACCTATCAGAGAACTTTCCCATCTTCCCCAAACACCAGGGACACACACTCGGTGGCTGCAGGAGGGGATTGCTGCAAGGAAAACGTGTGTTGCTGCAGGATTTATCCACGGGTATTTCTTACTGGTTTTCCTGTGGCAGAGCAGCGCTCTCGGAGCAGGGGACGGTGCCATTCAGGCCCTCTTCTGCCTGGGACCGCAGCTGCTTCTCCCGCTCCCGCCGCCGCCGCTCTCTCGCCGCCTCCTCCTCATCTTCCACGCTCCACTGCGCTGTCAGCCTGCCAAGCCAGAGGGAAAACCCATCTTTAATGCCATCAGGCAGTCCTGTGAAACCTGGTAACAATCCTCTGAGGTGTCTCCCCAGCAAGGAGGAGCCTTCTGCAGAGGAGCGCTCCCACCACGAGCAGTGATCCTCCAAGTGGCATCCTCACCTCCATCAGCACAGCTCCATAGCGGGACTGACTGATGGGCACGGACAAGGTGGGGCACAGGGACTGGGAGAGGGGTGCAGGAGAGCCTGCAAGTCTCTAGAAGGAAGATATGATACATACCCTCTTCCCACCTGCCTGTGGGCTGAAGCCCACTGGAAAGCACCATTCCCTGCGAAAACAGCTTTGCACTCCCCCTTTGGAAGGGTTTGTAAATGGTCCTGCAATGCTGCAAGGTGTCTGAAGGGTTTGTATAGGGTCTTACAGTGCTGCAAGATATCCAATACCTTCATGTCAAGCTTTGGCCCACAGAAGGCAAGATCTGTACCCTGGGGATGAGTTTCCTTAGGCAGCTGAACTCCTCCTGCCTGACCAGGAGCCACGGAAACAGCAGCAGATGGCAGCACCTATGTCCTGCCCTGCTCTGCCCTGCCTGGCTTCCTGTCAACCCTGTGGAGAAGAAAAACCTACCCTGGCTTCTCCCAGACATCTCAACTGCTGCACAATAATGCCTCTGTCAGCAGAACAGCCTCCTGCATCCCCAAGGAAGTGATAAGGCGGATGCCACATTCCTTCTCTGGTGATAACGCCAGTCCAGGCGCTCCCCACGTGGGATCAGCTCCTGCTCCACTGGCAGCACCAGGTGAGATTCAGGCAGAAAGGGACATGCCATGGGGCGCCCACCACTCACCCAAAGGGCCTCTCATGGCAGCTGGAACTGGGCAGGTCTGATTTGTGGTACACAGGGCTGATGCTGGGGTAGATGCCTCCTCACCCCACTCACTCCTGGCTCAGCCAGGTCCAAAGCAGACACTAAAGCTGTTTCCCCTGGCATTTTCAAGCCTGTTTACAGAAATGTCTTTCAGGAAGGCACACACATGGGATCTGGGAAGTCGATCTCCCACCAGCAGCAGGACCCAGACCAACCTGCCCTTCCCCACCTCAGGCACACCCCGAGGATCACAGTCCTCTTAGGATGAGCCTGCTCAATGGGAGGTACAGTGCAACATTATTCAGATTAGAACAAAGAGACTGTGGAAGGGAAAATAAGGAAAAAACCCAAACAGAAATGCCCTAGTTGAGGTGTGTTTCAGCCCAGTTTGAATGAATGAGGGACAGGTTTCAGCTGGCCCCAGGAGTGCCACTCTGCAGCCTGCCCAGCTTTGCCCTCATGTGAGAGGGCCTCACTTCACTGTGGGTCTCACCAAAAAGCTGTTTTCTTTTGAAGTTCAGGGCAGATACCTCCATAGCCCAGCAATGCAGGTAAAAAAAGCCCAGAGGGATTAATTGATGAAAAACATAGCCTTTCTAATTACACTGTGAACCTTGTTAGCCTTTCCAGGGAAGATTCACTCAGAGCCTATTTTACTCTGCAGTGCGAGCAGGACTGTTGAGCTTAGCCCCAGTAGCATCCCTTTGCACAGTGGCCCCACCACCCCCCTGTCAGGAAGCTGGGGATGACTCCAAATCACTGCCCCCCCAAACTCCCACCTGCCCCAAGGCAGCAAAGCCAGTTTGTGAGCCCAGTGAAGAAAGGCTGCCCATGCCTGCTGTGCCCACAGAGGAGCAGGGAACAAAGCAGACCCCAGGACTAGCCCAAGAGAATGCTCCACTGCAGTGTAGTTACTGCCTGCCTTATTTTGGGTGGGGTCTTTCTGCAAGCACCAAGTTCAGCTCCTTCCCTTTTTACCCTGTCATTGCCCCTTGCCACCTTGGTCTCCATGAGGAACAAAGCAGATCCAGACCCGAGCCTGAGCTCCCCTCCTCCCTTCCCTACTCATCCCACACTCCTATTTATTATTTTTCCTCAGGTTCCCATAGAAACCCTTGTCTGTGGACCTGGCAGGAAGCCACCATGTTGTTGTTGGTTTTTTTTTTTTTAATATATAAATGAAGTCATTCATTAAACTCTGCCATGATCTCCCTCCCTTGTGCGACAGCTCCAGATAGTCTCCAATTCGGAAAGGCTCTTAACCCCCTCTCTCCCATATTGCCCCAGTTATGAGAAGCAAAGTCCACATTCATGCCAGAAAAAGTTAGATTTCGATCAAAATCTTTCACTCCTTCCTCCAGTTCCTTGGGAAGCTGCTGCAGAGGCGGTGCTCCACCAAGACCCCCAGCTTGGCCAGGGTGCTGTGGAGGGGAGGGTCCCTTCTGAACCACATGAGCTTCCCACACTGCGAGAGCAACATTGGTTGGCAGCCCTCTCCCTTTCCCAGTTGGATGTGACTAACTCTCTCCCCATGACCTCACCGGCTCGCTATTCTGTCCCTGCATCCTTCGAGCAGGCTGAGGACAGAGCCGGGGGCGACCGTTCTGGGGAGAAGGATTTTTCTGCAAAAGCAGAGAAATAACTTTCCCAGCTCCCCTTGCCACAGAGCAATCTAGCTTTGCCACAGAGCAATCCTAGCTTCCAGGTTGCCCGTTGCTGTGCTGGGATGTGTCTCAGACACTCTGAGCATCCTGGGGGGCTGCAATGCCGGGAACACCATGCCTCTGCTCAGCAAAAAGGGCTGCAGATAAAGCCCCCACAGATACCAGCATACTCCAGCAAACACCTAAACTGAATTTATTTTCAGATTCTGAGCTCTCTGTCATGCTCAAGTAGGCTGGTAGGGGAGTGAGGTTTAATAAGTGATGCGTTGGGGTTCAGTAATCACACTGACAAGCAGAGGAAAAAGGATGATTACTTTTGGACTGACTGAGCAGCACAAATATTTGTCTTTAGTGAAAAACAAACAAAACAAAATGAAGCAAAAAAACACAAGCAAATGAGAAACTAAGCCCTGCCAAAGTCCTTGTGTTTGGGTCAGCTACAGGGGTTTGTTGGACCCCAGACAAAATGTGCCATTTCAATTTGGACAAGCACAAGTGTGAGCAGGGGGTCAACTGTTAAATTGTCTTTCGAAGCAAAAAGGTGGAAAGATTTAATTTCCAAATGGTTCCATTTACTAAAACGGGGCCATGGTCTCCCGTTTGCTCTAATTGTTCACAACCACATTCAGTAATTCAACGTGCTCAGCCCACAGTGGCATTTCACAACCGTCTTTCCCAATCCTAGAAATAATTACCCAGCGCTTCAGGATCAGGCTGATCCCACGTATCTTCACCTACAGCCAGCACTGTGCCAGGCTGGTCCCAGGCTGGGGAGGTTTGGGGAAGAAGCAGACTCATAGCTGCCAGTGGGACCAAGAGTTCTCAACTTCATTTCACCCATCACAGGATGGGGAGATGGAAAGCAAGACTTGAAGCTTGAGGAGCTGCAAGATGAGCTACAGGATGCTACACTCCTGAATCCAGCCACCTGCCTTTATAAAATCCCTCCACAGAGGGATTTTCATGCAACGTGAAAGAAAATTCACTCCCTTAAACAGACTTCAGTGTGACTGGAGAAGGGAGGAGAAAAGCCAGAAAGACCTCAGTGGCCCCAGCAGCCCAGAGCTGTGGCAAGATTTGCTCCAGCAAGAGCTCGTCACAGGGCTGGGTTGTTTCTCTTACATGGTCCCTATATCTCTGCCAACAGCTTTTGGATGTCTTGGTTGAGCCAAATATGCTTTGTGGAATGGGCTTCTCTCTTCCTGAGAACATCCTGCAGGTGTGAGGATGAGCTGAAAGCACCTTGGTTCAGCTGTGCCCACAGAGACCCTGCCTGCCAACCATGTGGGATACTTGGATTTCTGCTCTGACCCGGGTCAGCTGCCTGTTTCAGATCCAGCTCTTGACCTCACCTCCCTCCGGACCCCCAGCCAAGGGAGGGGCTTTATTTCTGTTTGCACTACAGAACACCTCTTCCTGCAGCACAGCAGTACAGGCACCCACATTCTGGCTGCCCTGTTCCACATGGCCACAAATGCTCCAGACAAGCCAGCATGGCTGGGAAGGTCATGTTTCCTTTGGGCAATTCCTCACCGGCACTTGAGGAGATTTTAATATTCAGGCAAGGGAAATTTCTGGCAGCAGATGAGCTGTGTTTAAGGGAAACTCTGCAGACTCGAGGAGTCTTTTGCATGGTTGACGGCTCAAAGGAAGCTTTGCTGGCCCAAACCCAACCTTCAGCACTAAAGCTAATTCCAGAAAGGAAAATAAAATGCCTCCCAGAGGCTTTGGGCTTTGCAGACCTGTGCCAGAAAAACTCAGGAACCCTCTACCAGCACACTGGACATTCCTGTCTCCTGAGCTCACCAGGGTACCAGGCCAGGAGTGTGTTGCCTTTGGTTGCCGCCTCTGTTGGGTAGGTTGCCCCCACAAAGCCAGGGCACAAGAGGGAAGAGGTTTTGGGAACAGGATTTAGGAGGAGCCATGTGCAATCCCAGAAGACAGATTACCCCATCACCTGCAAAAAACCCAGTGTCCACCGCAGCTGGAAATATCCCCTGGGAGCCACGGGGCTGCGTGAACTAGAGAAGAGCTGGGAAGGGCAGCCATCCCATCTTCCCTCTGTTGAGGTTTGGGGAAAGGGAGATGCCAGAAACCAATGCAAGGGAGCTTCCCCTTCCATGCAACCCACTGCAGCCTGCATTGCCCTATCACACTGCCATATAACAACACATCAGTGCAGAATATGGCCTAGGACCATCAACAAGTTCATCTGCTGCTGAGCAGAGCTGCCAGGCTTTATTTCACATTGCATTTATCACATATTTACAAAGGGCCCTGACTGCTGGCAGGAGACGTGCAGCTCACCCTGTCACACGAAAGGGAAGAGGACACCCTCCGAAGGCTACAACTCCCTCACCCACTTGACCTTCTGCTAACAAATTAATCACTTATTAGTGGCATATAATGGTTCTGTGTGACTGAGTCAAGTATGCTGAAATACAAAGATAAAGCCTCCACTCATGTCATTCAGGACCACTGGTATCAGGCCACCACAGAAGTCATGGGTTTCCATGCCTTAGGAGTAACGTGGCTGGACAGCAAAGATTACAGCTGGATCATCATCCCACTGAATAAGGAACAGGGTGAGGATAGCAGTACAATACAGGGAGACTGAGAAAAGAAATAAAATCAAGAATTATTATGTCACATCCTGAAGTTTATTTCAGTCTTGCCTCGGGAGAGCTATTCTAGCTCCGAAACAGCAGTGTGTCAGTCAAACGCAGCCAGAGATACTCCACAAGCCTCTCCCTCCCATACATTCATGTAATTCCTCAGCTGCATTGCTCCGTTCAGAGTCCAGGCTACAGAGTTTGAACAAGAAGGGGGGCAGGGGGAGAGGAAAAAATGCATCTATGTGCTTCACCCTCAGCCTTGTTCTCATACCAAGCTTCCCCACCCCACACTTAGCTGTGCGGTCTCAGCCACGTCTCCCCATTTCTCCTATAAATCACGAGTCACCTCCAGGATGTGAACAGCAGGATAGAGCTGCTTCACAGCCAGCAGAGGCCACAGAGCCCATCTCCACCTCCTGCTAGAACTGGGGGTGTGGAGAGGCAGCACGTATGGGGTGATAAGGACACACCAAGGCATCTGAACAGAATATGATACATCCCAAACTTTCATCAAGCAGAAATAGAAGGAAAACCACATTTAGCATCGCAGAGACCTAACTCCCTTTTAAAAATAAAAGCAACTCTTCTTTTTTTAAACAGATCTTGGATTTCTTCCGCACAAGCACATCCCTTTTTTGCCCTGAGAAGGATGTGCAGATGTACAGCCACGCATCACATGTGCCACATATAAAACTCTGCCTGGTTTAGCCTTCGTTAAATCCCCTGCAAAGACTGACCTGTCACTGTGGCATGACAGGCAGGGAAAGCGCCAGGATGGTAATTTACTGCTTCCACAAGTAAACAAGACACCCTTGAGAAAGCTGGTGGCAAATGGCAGAAGCAGACCCTGGAAGGAGGAATGAAAGCAGGGCTGGTCCTTCATCATCAGCTTCATCTGTCCCCTCCTGCCACTCACAGGACTGTGGCTCCAACAAGGTATGTGGAATGCTCCATGCTTCCAGACGCCATAGGTGATGCACAACCACTCACAGAGGCACGAGGCAACCAGTGGGAACAACTGTTTCTTTTTATTATTATTGATTTTGATCACGGCAGACAGAATCCAAACGAATCTCCTCCAAGGTGATGAATTGCACCCTCAGGACCGTGGGTCCTTAGCACACAGATAGGCTGGTGCAATCATGTATCAACATCACCGGCCAGGAATTTGGAGGGGGGAGGAAAGGGCTGGAGCCTGAGCCCTCCCAGCACTGCACTGCATCCAGAAGGTGTGAGAAATCAGTGCTGGGTACGACCTCGAACCATGGCTCTTTCTCACGGTCCCTCCATCTCAGCCCAAAGGTTCAAGGAATTGGAGGGTTTTTTCTACAGGGCAGGAAGTCTGGCCTATGTTTTTGCAAGGGAGAAACATGTCAGAGGAGAAAATAGACTTGCCAAAGAGATGCAGACTGCCTTACCCAGCTTTTGTACTTTATTTTTCTCCTCCTTAAGAGAGAAGCAAGACTCCACAGCCTCCCTGCCTCAGCTGCAGTCAGCCAGCATCCTTCTTGACACACTCCTGCTGGAAAACATTTCTGAGCCTAGAAAGGTGAGCAATTGCCTTATCCCTGCTTCAAGCCGGGATTAGGAGCAAGATTTGTGTCAGCGTGGTGTTTTTTATAGCACAGCTGGCTTGGCCCTCACTTTGCAGCCTTGGGGGCGAGGCGGTCCCCCCAGCAGCAGGAGGGAGTTTGCTGTCTGAGCACAGGCAGGAGGCCGTGAGAACGCTGCTGCTCCACTCCCCGGGAGAGCTGAGGCTCTCCTCGTTGATGGCCATCATTGCTGAGCAGTTGTGCTGCAGCAGGAACCAGATCAGCAGCAAGCCCTCGCTCCCTGCTGCGCTAGGGGAGAGCGTCTTCACAAGGAAAAAGAGTCTGCCCCGACATACTGATCCCAAAATCCTGTGTTTGAGGGCATGGCACCCCAGCTTCCTGCTGTGGGACAGAGGCACTTGGCAGCCCCAGTTGCCCTTTGCCCACCATAGAGCTGAGGGATGGTGCTGATGCTACTTGATGCTCCATCGAAAGAGTTAGAAATGGAGGGAGAAGGAGAAATCAAAAAAATCTGGAAGCTGAAAATTAGTTTTTAGACATCATCCTAGCTGGTGTCTCAGGCCTCAGCTTCTCCAACCAGTGCTCTTTCTAGCTGAACCATGCTCACATACACATGGTCGTCCTTCTCCACACCATCAGAGGATGCCAATGACCTGTGGTTGCAGCCCTGATGGGCTCAAAGGCTCACTACAGCTTCCAAAAATTTCCATGGGCTCAAAGTTCAGGCTCTGGAGCAGGTAAAAATGTGGGTCAGGCCAGGCTAAAGGCAAACAAAATCCATGCACTGGTTTCTGGGAAAGGTCAGTAGTAGGTGGAGGTCTGACAAAACAAACCCCAGGGCTGGAAAAAATCTGGAAATGGATCCACAGAGTATTCAGAGGGGACAGAAGAGCTGCTTCAACTGGAGAGAAAGGATGAGTTATTATGCTTGGGGTGAAAACTGAGGGTGGGCCCCCCACCAGACACCCAGGGAGGAACTTACCTACCACGCACTGGCTTAGCCCTTACCCTCACCCTGCCCCACAGCTCAGCTGGGCTGCAAATCTCCAGGCTCCTCCTGGGTTGCAGAATATGGTGGCATCACTCAGCAAGCAGCTGGCACCACAGAAGGCACCCTGGGATGTGGAAATCCCCCAGGCATGCCATCAGTCTGGCCCAAAGGACTCTCCTGGATGCTCCTCCCTGCCAGCAGCCTCTGCTCATGTCTCCCTTTCCATCTGCCCTCTGCTTGTGGGGTCCACAAAGATGCCCATCTGTTCTGCCCTGGCCATGCCAATGGGGCACAGAGGGATAAAAAAATGAATGCCACCAATAAAAACATCAAAATAGGGAAGACTCAAGAAGGGAAGCACCATAGGCTCCTCATGAGACATTGAGGCAGCATTGCAAAGCATGAATCACACTGAAGAAGGGCCTGTGTCCCCTGGTGTCCCCATGCAGG
Organism: Hypocryptadius cinnamomeus; assembly: GCA_013400635.1. Classification (NCBI taxonomy): domain Eukaryota; kingdom Metazoa; phylum Chordata; class Aves; order Passeriformes; family Zosteropidae; genus Hypocryptadius; species Hypocryptadius cinnamomeus. The sequence continues at coordinate 75,645 of VYZP01008188.1, read as the reverse complement.
TATCCCTCTCTCCTCTTCTCACACAACTGCTCTGCTACTGGCTCCTTCCTACACATTTCAGTTTCCCCATCTTCCCCTAAAGAGCTGCCCCATTTCCTCACAGCAAGAATTCCTTGCTCCCTACATCTATCCAGGAGCCAGGGAGTTGAAGCAAAGTGGTGCTGCAATAGCCCCTGGAGGCAGTAGCTATCTCCCAAGCAAAAAACTGTGCCCAGACCATGTCCTGGCATCAACCACACACTCCCCCACCCCACAAAAAATGTTCTTCCCCTTCAAAGCGCCATCCAGCCCTCCCAAGTGCTTCAAGCTCCTTGTTCCCAGCTCAGCACTCAGGAGGTCAAGACAAAAATACTGGAGTAGCATCTTCCCTGCTGAGACACATCCTGACAAGCTTTGGGAAACATCGAATGCAGGCAGAAAGGAAGGCATCCCACAGAGCTGGGCAGAGTCCCCATATCCTGATCAAACTAAATATTACACTCATGACACACACCAAAATTCAAGTTCAGGGAATTTTAAAGCTACCATAGTGCTGAGGAACTCTGAGAATCACCAAGAGTATTGCTTGGAAATGCAGTAACGAGTTGCAGGGAGAAAGAAGGGGCCCTGCAGCCGCCTCATGGGTGTCAGGACATGAGTGCTGGAGGTGGCAAGCATCTCATCACATATAGCAGGCCAAAACACAGCACTGTGCAAGATTCATTTCAGATCTCACATTCTGGTTTCCCATGTTAATGGCTCCACAGAAGATAACAAAGCAAAAATCCCATCCTACAGAGGAAATAATTAGCTCTATCCCGTGATCAAATTTTCTGACTTGTTTTCTTCCCCTGAGCTTTTTCATCCTCAAGATTCAGCCCCCTTTTCCCACAGGATTATTTGCACTTCAAACTCCTTGGCATTGCAAAAACATACAATTAGAGACACTGGTTTATTTGTTGCTCTGGAGCAGCCATGCTCTGGAGCTCCTGTTCTGGACCAGGCCCCCGTTGTGCTGGGAAGCAAAGGGGTGTTGTAGCATGTAAGAACACTGTCCTTTCTCCCCAAGAACAAATCACAGCTCGCTTCCTAATGGCACCCCAGATTCAGCCACATACCAGATTAAAGAGACAAGAGCAGCAGGGCTTCCAGCTCACATCCATATGCCCACACACTCCATCCCAGGGCCACACATCCCAGCCAGGCACCCAGAGCCCAGCGACGGGGACACAACTGCAGCAAGCCACCACAGCACCCAGTGGGAGCACTGTCAACCACGAGGCCCAATAATCCAGTTCCAAGCAGCAGCACAGCTGCTTTACAGAGAGGCTGATTTGTAGGTTAATTAAACAGCCATATTCTTTTGTGAAACACTTCAGGCTCGATAAATAGAGGGAGAGTAAAATTCCAGCAGGAGCAGATAATGAACTGAATGAATCGACTTGACAGGTGCTGGATCCCTATCTTATTTATAGGAATTCATTAGGAGGAGAAGGAGAAAGAGATCGTGATAACAAGATAAAGTGGCTCATGTTTGGAGAGGACTTTAAAAAATACAAAGCTTTGTGGGCGTGGGAGGGATCATCGCTGTAAGGGTGCTGCAAAGAGAGAAATATTTCCCCAGTGATATCCTGATAGAGAAACTATGCTGGACAAGGGGAGTGCCTGGGCACATGGGCCAAAGCAGGGGAGGTAGATAGCCCTGCAATTGCCCATTCTTCTCATACCTTTCCCAGGTAATTACTCAGCCACTTGGGCTCTGCAGCTGCAACCCTGGGCTCTTTCCAGCCTCCAGCTTTTCAGATGTCAATGGAACATCCCTGCCTGCACCTTCTGCAAAGCCACTGAGGAAGAAGGAGGGCTAATTTTTCCAGCCCACCTCTTGGCTGGGCAGAGGTGAAAGATGTTTCCCAGAGTACTGGCTCAGCGCTTCAGCCTCCAGGCGTCTCCAACGTGCCCTAGTGATCCCAAGCACACCAAACCACTCTGGAGCACCTCGTGCACTAAGCCTGTCAGCAGTCAGTGGAAAAGACATTCAATGCAAATCTGACTTCTGGGACTGATATTAGGGTGATGTTTCACCCATGGGCCCCTTTGTCTGAAATGCTGGGGTTTTGTTTTAAGCACAAGGCAGGATGCTTAAAGCATTGGGACTCAGCTCTGCAACCCAAAATCAACAAGACTTAAACTGGTTTCAGCTCAGAAACCCCTAACTCAGCTGTTGGACAGCTGGCTAGCAGCTCCTGTAGCTGAGCAATGCTCAGAGAAGGTAACTCCCTGGTGATCCCTGCTGTTGCCCTCCAGCAGGAGCAGCCAGGTAAATCCTGACACCACACTGATATCCCCAGTGCTTGTGAATATGGCTCTGAGCAGCTGTTTTCACTGCGTGCTCCAGGTCTCCAAAGCACTCAGACACACCAGAAGAGACCAGGACCTGCACAGTGTAACCACTCTGTTGCAGTCACCTTGGGACAGAAAAAAAGCAGAGCACAGCAATCTTGACAGCAACATATCTTCAAGGCAGAAGCCTCCAGCCATTCACTGAAGAAGCTCTTTCCTTCCTGCAGCCAAGCTGGCAGGACTTGCAGAGCCAGCCCCACAGCTGATCTCAGGAACTCCAGGAGAAACTGCTCCAGGAGGAAACTACAGCTGCAAAATAGGCTATGGTGTGTATGGAGCAGACCCTGCCTGTTCCACTGTTGAATCCTGTGAGCATAAGTGAGGCTTTTTGTGTGTAAACCATGGAAATCCCTCACACCCTGCTCCGCTCCTCATCTGTAAGCAGGACTGGAAAACACAGCCACAAAGCTAAACCTCAATCAGGTTAAGTGTAATAACCCTACTCAGGAAACATGTCACCTTGTTAAAAAAGTCCCTGTGAGTCTCTGGAACACCAAAAGTCCCTTATCCAAAGCAGGAGGAACTTGGAGTTGTCACTCAGGAGAGGAAAACACCCCTGGTTTAGGCTGTGCTGAGGACAGTCCTTTGGACACCCCTTTTCTCTGCATGAAGCACATGTACTTCCCCTTGCTCCCCCCCCATCTGTCACTCTGCAAAATAAATTGCTACCCAGCTGTAAGCAGGCGATTCCCACCCCAGTTCATTTGCCTGGCCCTCCTCAGTACCAGCTGGCCCCAAATCCAAGCTCATCCCTGCCTTGTGCACACCCACAGAGGTTTCCCTACCCCTCGCAAGCTGCTGACAAAGCCCTGCTCTGAAACAGGGATGTGTAACTCTGATCTCAGTCCCCCTGGGCTGAGACCAGGGAATGGGTCCAACAGGCCAAACAAAAGATGAACCGAGAGGAGTCAGCTTCTCCTGCCCATTTTCCACCCCAGGGGCCTGTGCAACCAGTGGGAGCTTTTCTGCCAACTTCCCTGGGTCCAGAAGGGCAGAAAGTGGCAAGGACTGGATGGGCTGTAGGTGCCCATTTACCTTCCAAGGCAAGAAACTTATTTGAGAGATGAGGTTTAGAGGCTGCGTTACCCATCACGGGGATCCCAAACTGACCGGAAAATGCCAGGTGAAAAAACCCCACCGTGACATCCTCCACCTCTCAGCTGGAGACCAGCAGTCACAGTGAGCACAAGGGAGCCAAGAGGCACTCAAGATGCAGAATGTGAGTCCAGCACTGCCTAATCCCACCTCTCACCCACCCATCTGCTCAACTAGATATGAAAAGGTGAGAAGTGCCTCTCTTCAGCCCAGTCAGGGCCATCACCATGGCACACCACCATCATCCAGAGATGGATCCCAGCGACCCGTGGAAGGAAGCAGCAATTCCAGCCCCCAGGGAAGAGCAGAGTGACCGCATGGCAGGGAATCTCAAAGCCAGCAGACAATGTAGCCGTCCTCCCGGGCTCAGCGCCGGCTGACAAACGGGAACAAGCCCAACCGAGCCATCCACCTCCCTGCCCTGGCAATTATACTCTGAGAGAAAGGTTCAAAGCACTATTGTGATCAATTAAATCGAAAAAAAGAGCGGTGTCAGCTCGCAGCCCTGGGAGGATCCAGCCCTTTACTGATCTCTGAATTGAAAACGCGCATCACAGCGTGCACAACGTACAGTTCCTGCGGGGAAAAAAGAAAAATCCTTTTTCTAGGCAGAAGCGTTCAGCACTCGGGAGACACAAAAAGCCACGTACTGAGACATCCCTTGCAGGGAGAGAGGAAACCAGCGGCTCAGGTGAGTGTCACAGTACAGTTGTGCTCAGTTATTTCAGTTGGGAGCTCCTGGAAAAGCCATCAGTAAGTTAAAATCTGCTTTTCTCATACAGCTTTAGGGGAGGAGAGGGAGGGTTATCTATTATCCTTCCTTCCAATGCATGGGGTCTGCTGGAAAACCAGCGTAAGGACGAAATTCCGCCGATTTAAAGGGACACGAAGACGCTCGGGCTGCACCACGCTCCCTTTCCCCCGCGGCGTCCCCCACCGCGCCCCTCGGCGCGGGCACATCCCGCCGGAGCCGGGAGCGGGTCCCGGCGGGCAGGTGGGCGCTCACCTGATGAGGTTCTGCAGGCCCTGCTTGCTGGAGTTCCTCCTCAGGATCGCGCTGGTCATGGTGGCCGAGCCGCGGCGGGCAGGGTCCCGCTGCCGCCCCCTCCCCAGCGCCGCAGGAGCCGCCCGGCACTGCGCGCTCCCGCGGCCCCCTCTCCGCCTTCAGGAAGTTCTGCAGCTGGTTTCCTTTTGTTTCTGCTAGCCCCCCCTGCTCCACACCCCCGGCTTGTCTCCTCCACCTCTACCTCCTCCTCCTCCTCCCCCTCTGCCTCGTGGAAGTGTCACGGGAGAATCTCTGGGGGCGCAGCCGCCGGCGGGCCCCGCAGCACAAAGCCCCCGCGAGGGGGATTCTCTCCTGCCTTTAACTCTTCTCTCCCTCCTTCATCTTCTCCAGCCCCCTCCTCTCCCCCGCCCTTTTTTTTTTCCCCCTTCTGTTTTTTCCCACCTTTACCAGTGTTTTTCTGATTACACAAAGCAACTAGGGAGCAGACATCCAGGTTGGCAACTTGCACTCGACGGGCTGTAAATCACTCCTGCTCCATTCACAGCAGAAGTCTTGCACGAAGGTCTCACCTCCAAACAGTCCCTGCACGTCCGAAGGTGATCCAAGAGTCAGATTAACACCAAAGGGGCTTAGCACTGGGGAATGCCACACCAGAGGAAAATGTTCTCCTGGGATGGAGATAGCAGCAAGATTTTGGGGGAAGCCACAGAGCTGCAGGCTCAGGCAGGCTACACCCCCCTTCTGCTCTCAAACATTGCCCCCTCACCGAGTCGTCCGTGCCTCAGTTTTCCCAGCTATCAAAGTGGGCAAGAGGCAAAAAATTCAGCTAAATCTGGCTTGCCTCCATTTCAGGAGATAAAAGAAGTGCAAGAGTGTTTGATGAAGGACTAAGATTGTCACCTGCTAGAACAAAATGCCCATCTGCCACACATTCAGATGGTTGTTCTTCATGCTGCCTCCTCATGGGAGTAGTCTTGGGAGGAATAAACAGAAGAGTCTTTCTCCCTGAACTGCATCCCCTGGTCCACGTGTGCTCTTTGAGGTTCTCACAGAGAGCCTCTACTGTGCCAAACCAACAGGTGCCTGGACTTGTACCCAGCAAGTTCCAGCCCTGCCTTATACTTGCACATTATGGTGCTCATGGCATGGCCTGCCCATGTTCCCCAAGGTAAGAGGGAATATTCCTCTGGCTGTCTGCAAAATGGGAGCAGTTATGATGGAACCACTCTGCTGAGACCCTCACCTTCCTTCTGCTTTCAGTCCCTCTCATCTCATTTACACGTTTCCTTTTGATCTCTTCTGCAGAAATGTTTTTTGACGCCTGGTAAGCTGAAATGGGGAAGTTGCCCATGAAATACACCAAGAAATCTCAATAAAAAAAAGGGAAGTACCTGCCCTCCCTTCCACTGTCTATTCATTTCAAATCAGCTTGGTTTTTTTCCCTGCAGGTATTTACTAAGCATCACCTAAGTGATTATGAACAAAAAAATCCACAAAGCGCAGACGTTGATGCTGGCCTCACTCTGTGGGCTGCTCAGATGATAGCACACTGCATATTTTCTTTCTAAATTCAGTGAGAAGATGCAAGAGATCCACCACAAAAGATCTCTTGCTAAAAAAAGGCTTGTCTCAGCCCTGCAAGTGCTTGCAGGAGTAATTAGGTTTAAGCATGTGAGCATTCCTATTGGCTTCACCACAATTGGCCAGAGTTGAAATGAAGTGTGCACCTACAGGGTTTTCTTTTTGGAGAGAATCAGCCCAAACCTGCCACTGACTCCCATGGTCCGAGCCAGGCAAGGAGGCAACATGAAGGAGCCCTGGCAGGCAGAGATGTAGCTCAGCAGCCATGGGCCAGCAGCAACTGGGGCTTGAATGAAATCACTGCAAGCATTCTTCATTCAGAATGAAGGCAGAGATGCCAGACGATCCTCAGGGAGCCGAGGAGGGGCAGGGAGGAATGCAGCCACTGCCACCGGGAGAAGGCAGGAGCCTCCTGGAGGTAACAGCACACTGCTACCTACGGGAGACGACAGTCTCTGTGTAAATGGGCAGAGGAAAAGCTGTTAATTCCCCCAGCAAGAGAGCCTTGGCTCCACACGGGTTTGACTCCTGGAGGATGCCAGCATGAGCTCCTTGTCTTGAAAGCACTTGGCAGACTTCCACCCCAGTTCCAGGACTGACTGCCTCTCAGAGATGGGGCTTTCAATGAACAGGGCTGACAGAAACCATGCTTGGATGATGAAATGCAGGACTGGGGAGAGGTCACGACTTTGGCTCTTGCTGGTCTAAGGTGCTAAGATAATTTGGAAACACCAGAAGAGAGGCAGTGAGGAAAGGGGTCCCTTAACTGCAACAGGCATCAGGCTGAGCTCTGTGTTGCTCCCAGGGAGAGAAATTCCTGGTACTGAACTCTGCCTGGAAAAATCTTTTAAGGTGACTGGGCCACTCGACCTCGGGGGAAGGCTTCCTGCCCTTCTCCTGGCTTCCATCTTTGAGAAAGATATTAAATATGACAAGAAAACTCATCCTTCCTCCAGCATCAGCAGGGTCCTGCAGGACCACAGGGAGAAGAGAGCAGGGCAGGACCCACAGCTTGCAAGAAGGGGAATGGACAGAGTCACTATCCCCGTCTCTGTGGGGCAGGGAGCATTTAAACCCACTACCCAAAAGCACAAAGGACATGCCCACAGAGAAGGAGCAGTGCAGGAGAAATCCCACACCACTGCCTTAGAGTGCAGAGGCACCTTGGGTCCCCTCTCCTCTCCTGCCCCTCACTGCCACGTGCACCAGTGTGAGTCACACCATGTGTCCAGGAGCAGTAAGGTCAGCATCAGTCCCACAGCTGCTTGGATCCTTTCACAGAAAAAAAACCCCTGGTCCCACCAGGAAGTGGGTAGGAGTACAGTAGACACAGGAAGAAAAAAAAAAAAGTTAATTCATCTGTTATTTTTTGCACAGTTTAAGTTAGGAGAAACACCATAAATCTCTGCAGCAAAACACCACCCCAGTACAGGAACTGGAGCACCCAGGAGCACACTCTGTGGCACTGGAGTTCCCCAAAGCTCTTCCCAGCAGCAGGGAAGGCAGAGAAGGTGAAATGCTGTGAGAGAGAGCGGGTCTGCTTCCATCCCTTTGGGAAGAAGGGCTGGAGTCCCAGAGAGATAGGGCTGCACCAGTTCCCGTTAATTACACAATCGTTCTGCTATGTAGCACTGGTTGCAAAATCAGTTGAAGGCTCACACATGGTCAAGGGGAAAAAAAAAAAAAAAAAGAAACAAAAATACCCTAATCCTGTTAAATACAGCTCAAGCATTTCTCTCCAATACTGCTGGGATCTCAACCACTGTCAGCATAAGCCCCAAGGCACAGTCACTGTAAGGGCCAGTCCTTTACAAGTGCCACCATCTGCCAGCATGGTTCCCAGAGATCCATGCCTGCATGTCAGTGCTGGGATGCCACCCCAAGAAGATGTTCTCACAGGGACAGCCTCACATCTTCAGCAAGGACTAAGACCCCTGGAGCCTCTTTCCCAGCTGGAGACCCTGTGCCTCCACCAGCAGCCCCTAGGACAATGGAATAAATGGGGGGTGGTCTCTGGTTTTCCTTTCAAATGATCTCCCCCTATCCTGACATCCCACCAGCCTTTCCTCACTAGGCACATGTATCCACCACTTTGAAACCAGCCTGGCAGGCATCAGCATTTGCCCAGCTCCCCAGGAGACCCAGTTCAGGGAAAAGGCACCCCACTGGTACATCAGCTGCACCGATGGTGTGGTTTGCACGTTGGCCTGCGGGGTAGGGTTTGCCCACCTCACCTTCACCCTGAACTCCCACTTAAGTCAGTCCACCTTACTCTGCCAGCACTCACTTTCAGGCAGCCAAATACAGAGACCAAGGCAGGCAAACAAGAGATAATCCTGAGGAGACAGAGGACTAGCAGCCAAAAGCAGCACATTGTCTCCTTCCCAGAGAACAGCTCTTTACAAGCACCAAAGTGTGCTGCCAGGAGGGCAGGGCACCCCACCTCTGCAATTAGCTCAGGGTGCAGGGCAAGGAGTCCAGTCCCAGTGGTGCTCCCCAGCACCCCTTCCTCTGTCCTGGCATGAGTCAGGAGAGGATATTCCCACGGCAATGCACGACCCCGTGGGTGTCCAGGGAGGGGGTGCTGTAGGCAGGAGCCAACTCTGTTGGCTCAGAGTTGTTGCCAGGCTGACGTGCTCAGAGGAGCACCATGAAAAACATGTATCATTGTGGGTCTAAACAGCCAACAAACACTGTGTCATACAAAGTCTGAAATATTTGGCATGGGTTCAGTGATGACTTTCTTCCTCTGATATCCAAAGAGGCAGAAATGAGAGGAAATCAGAAGCTGGATCTAGAAGGAGCATTCTTCTTCCTCTACCCTACTGCCACCTCTCACCCTCACACAGAATGGAAAACAGACACTCCCTGGAGAACTTCAGGGGTACATCCATAAACCTAAAATCACTAGGTTTCATTGTGAAGTTTGCTTCATTTATCCGTGAGAGGACAAGATGCAAGTTTACAAGCCTTGTAAGAGAAGATGCTTTTGCCCCAGGGGTGATACACACAAGGACAAAGGATGGATTTAAAAAACAGGGGAAGGAGAGAAGCATTACCAGGGCAGCCCAGCATGGTTAAAGGAGATCTGGGCTCCTGTTGCACCAAGGGCTGGGCAAATGGCAAGAGACCACCTGAGCCACTGCAGTGAGCCACCATCCAGGTTTCCCAGACCAGGGCCAAGGCCAAGTGACTGAGCCAAGCCCAAGTGACTGAGCCAAGCCCTGGAGGAATGCAGCTGGTCCAGCATGCCGAGCCAGCACCACTACTGATACTGTGCACTGCTATCTATATATTATGTTAAATCAACAAAGCCATTGGGAAAGAGACAGGAAGACAAAACAATGGCTGCAGATAAGACACTCCCATCCCACACAGGAGGGTCATTACAGGACAAGAGGAGAGCTATTGGCCCCGAGGAGGCAGGCTCCATCTCTTAGGGATGCTTGTCTACCGCAAGGCCAAGAAGCAGGACAAAGGATTCCAGCCAGGATGGATAAGATACAGGCAGCTGCTGCCAAGAGCTTGTCTACCCCCAGCAGACACTGTAGGAAAAATCTGAAAAAGGCCTTTTTATAGCATCACATTGCTTCGTCACGAGTCTCGGCTCACCAAGGTTTGGAAAGCTGCTGAATGAATTTGAATTTTGAATGTCTATTTAAAATAAGTGGAGTGGTCTTTGCTTTGATTAGGTGGATTAGATGGACACCGGGCAGCTGAAGACACCCTTCAGACATCTCCCAGGCTGGGTATAAGTGGTGCACTACCAGTAACAGAAGCACCACCTTCCTTCACCAGGTGGCATCTGTGTGACACGTTTAAGCAGCGCCCAAAGCCGTGCAGCACGATTTGTGGATAGGCCTGTAGGTGAGTTCCTGAGTTCCACTGCACCGTGAGTGCAGCCCTGTGTCGAGCCATGCTGCTCAGCTGACCACACAGCTTTCAAGAAGCAAAATACAGCTTCTGCCCAATATAAACTTATTAGCTCATCTGCAGCTGGCTCCAGGCTCTGATGCAGCACCGTGTTGTGCAACACAAGCAGTTTTAGCAACCATTAAGCTCCGCTTTACGCTGCCGGGCTGTCACTCCAGCTGGGGTCAGGGGAGACTAAGTGGATAAGAAGGAACTCTCAAGCACCATCAGGCAGTTCCTGCATCCCTCACTTCAAGTTGCTCCTTGTCCCAGGGAAAGGCATCTAATATCAGCTTGCCCACATCCATCCATGCTTCCCTCGCTAAGCTGGGCAAAAGACAGGAGCTGTTTTGAAAGGGCTCGCAAAAGCATCATCATGTGTTCAGAAAGCTTGAAGACACATGGCTCCATCAAGGAGGAATAGTCATTAATGCTCCAAAGTGAGGCCCAAAGAAAAGCTGAGAGGAGCCTTTCTGCACAAAGGGCAGCTAATGCTGGATGCAGGAAGATGGCAACTGGAATGCAGAAGCAGCAGAAGAGACAAATGCCACCCCCAGGAAGAGGTCCCACCAGAGCAGGGGTGCACAGCCTGTGTATCACAGTAGTCTGCCCTTCAAGACAGCTCAGCTTGGGCAAAGTGCTGTCAGCTCCTGCTATGGGAAGCTATGTGACAACTGCAAGGAGGCACTTATTTCAAAAGGAAATTATTATTGTCATCAATTTTATTGGGAGAGAACTCTGCCCCTCCTAAATAGCTGGCAGCCGTGATTGTTTGGGGTCTGTCAATAATTCAGAGTTTGTCAATGCTAATCACTCCAAAGCAAGCTTGTACTGGAAAGGAAACTGCTTCTGCAGCAGAAAAACACAAGCACAGAAGAAGAGATCATATTTTCCAAGCTATCTGGCAAGGACTTGATAAAAAGCACTGCACAAACTGTCTAGTCAGCTGCAGCAAGCAACAGATACCTAGAGCTGGGAGAGAGGCTTCCTTGGTAATGCAGAATGAATCCCTAACAGAAAATATCTGGTTTCAAAATGAATGCATAAGCAAAAGAACCAAAGACCTCCAGCTGATGCAAACTGGCAGAGCTTTCTCTACAGCAGGCAGAGGGATGGTGCTGGCACACACTGGCAAAAGCATTTGGGCCTACATGTCTGTGCAATAGCAAGAGAAATCCAAATGAACTGAGCTCCAGCGAATCTGAGTCTTGCACTTCTCAGATCAATTGCTTGCAGATTGCCCCAAGTTTTCAGACCACTGGATGGAAGTCACCAATTAAGCCAATAGAAGCCCACTGACTGCCATTTCCATTAATTCATAAATCCTGCTGGGTTTGCTCGTGTATCTTTCTCTTTGTCCATGTATTTCTTGGACAGTTACACATGCACCAGGCTGCTGGGCATCACCACTGCTCATGTGAGACAGGCTGAACCCAAGTAGTTCCTGGGTTTGACACTCCCACGTATGACTGAGTATGGAGCTCTGCTGCCAGCCCCAGCAGCCCATCCCAGGAGGGACTTGTTTAAAGTAGCAAATAACAGAAGATATTTTGTCCTGCCTTGCTGCCAGTTCTCCTGCAGGGAATGGGGGCTGCAGGAGTGGAGCCCCCAGAAAGGCACTGGAGACCTGCCCATGAGAAAGACAACTCTGAGTGCCAAAACCTGGGATTAAGACACTTCAAAGGCTGCCTCGCACATCTGGTGTGTGTTAGGATGGATGCACTGGCAAGGAAAACATACATGGGCTCCAAGTGGGGCTGGTTAACCCACTGGTGACTGAGCCTCTGTGGAACATGTGGACAGGCTGAGGACTGTGAGACACCTGGCCAAGCCTCAGGAGAGCGGGGCTCAAGTCTCACTAGTGGCCTGTGCTTCCTAGCTGATTCTGGGAAATCAGGGAGCAATTCAGGTGCCTGAACACAGGTGTCAAGTGTGGGATGCCTTGGGTTACCTAAGACAGCTGCCAAGGCCTGGCAGATGTCACACGGGTTCAGTAGGAAACCACCTCTTCTGGGTACCAAACCCACAGTGGGCAAGTTCTACAGTCAGGGCATCCCTTCCCCTTCCTGAACATCTCAACCTCAGCTGCCTGGCCTTGCAGTGGAGATAACCAGTCCTCTATCCCTGAGGCAGTAGCCACGGGCATAGCCACAGAACACCCAGCATGGTGACACCCTGACCTTGGCCGGGCACTGTGGGTGTTCCTCTAGCACTGATCATACCCAATTCATGTCATGCAGGACAGCTGCTTTCCCAGAATGTGCAGCACCTCCTAGGACATATTTTTTGACCCATACCAGATGGCCATGTTCCAGAACACGACCTGGCTAAAGAGGCCTGAGCCCCTATCACACACCTCTGTGTCTTCCTTTCATCGATGTACATCCCCAAGGCTTCTCCTCATGAAAGGCTTTAGAACAGAACCACACCATGAAGATCCATTCCCCGTGCATTTGGCTTCAAAGGATGCCAAAGCACCCCCTCAGTAATCCCAAAGACAGCCTGATGAGGAGTTTATTGGACTCCTAAAGAGAAGAGGAGCTGCAGCTACAGGAGGTCCAAGCTGGTGTGCAAGCTGGGGGAGCAGAGCCCTCCCTCAGCTGTTCCAGGTGAGCAGGCACCATCCCTCCCTGGCAGGCTTGCAAAGCTTGACTGTGCCAGGAGAACAGCATGGGGAGGATGAAGTGAGAGCACCAAATCCTTGTGATGTTCCCTCTGAGCCTCACTGCAGGTTTGCAGTCAGTCAGAGCCAGATTACACTCTCAGGAGCCTGGTGGTCATACCAATGCCTCCTGGAACCTGAGCAACAACTTTGTTTGAGTCAGGATTCCCACCCCCCTCAAAGAGAAAGCTGTTCCCAACAAAAACATGACACTGAGGAGGTCTTGGAGCACCTCCTGGCCAGGTGGTGTGTCCAGATGTGAGTCAGTGTCCTGACAGAGGCAGCAGCAGGCTGGATGAGTGCCTAGCTGGGAGCAAGCCCGGCTCTGAAGAGAGCACCAGGGCAGCAAGGAGTCAGCTCAGCCCCCAGGCAGACCCCACAGTTGGGCATGTGGGTCACAGGGGTGACAGATGCAAAGGGGGATGCAGGCAGAGCATCAGTCAGGGCTGGATTAGCAAGGTCAGTGAAGGTCAGAGCAGAGGGGCCCAGGATCCCCAGGGCATACCAAGGTTAAGCATTTCCCTGCTGCACAGCCAGCCCTTCCAGTTATCACAGGGTTTTCAGATTTGGGGAAAAGCCCTAAACCCTCTGAAGTAAGTTCACCTTACAAAATCCAGGGCAAGGGATTCCCACAAGATTCAGAGCCAGACTTCACACCAAGAGTTTTTAAAAGGCCAGCCTTTTAGCCAGCAGTGAGTCTTCTGTGTTTTAAAAAGAAAAGTGCAATTCAAATGAAGGCTGCTGGGCAATCCCCTGCTTTAACACACCCTCCTCCAAACCCATAGCTTTACATAGCAAAATAAGCCTGGAGGCAAGGCGAGGCAAGCCAAGCTTAATTTTTTTTTTTTTTTTCCTCAAGGAGAAAAGGACAGTGAAGGCACCTGATACCTCCTATAATTAGAGACAGTTCTTTATCCCTAATGCCACTGCCAGACCACCTATATCCAATTTGGAAACCAGAAGTATAACCCAGCTTCATTAAATAATCCATCTGGTCCTCCCCTGTTAATTTCCCTACTATTTTTCCACTTTAATGAGCCCAGCTGGGTCAAACTGTGACCAGTTACTCCTGAGCAGGGATCAGCCATCCCTCCATTCTACCCCCAAGGAATCTGGTGCACTGAGGGGTCCAAAAACTCTCCAAGTATCAGTTTTCCCAAACAACCTCCTTCCAACCATGGGTATACTTAGCAACAGCAGTCATTTCAGCAAAGGCCCTTGAGACTCCTCTAAGGATCTGCAGAATTCAAGACAGCTGGGGATGGATGTGGCAAGGAGAATCCTGGGGCTTGCTGGCACAGCAGAGCCTCTCCCCAGGCAGTGACCATACATGGGCTGCCTCCCCTGCAGCTCGTGGGGAGGGAAGCCCCAGGAGGACAGAGACAGGGGAATTTGGGAAAAGCCAAAGCCAATCTGCCTCCCAGGTGCAGATATCCTGGAGAGCACAGCCCAAGGGACATGCCTGGCCATGGGTGTAGGAACCAAGGGCAGGAGTTACCTGAAGCCTCCAGAGCTTTATAGAGAGCTCTGAGTAACAGACCCTGTGCATACTGGGCTCCCAACCTCTCCCCATCAGGGCAGGACAGTCCAAGCAGCCACCTCTCCAGAGCTCTCCCCAGCTTCTCGCTTATTTGGGAAAGCTCACACCACAGCAGTTTCCCATATAGCAATTCCAGTTCATGGAAGAGAGCATAACACCGGTCTGGTTTAAGCAGAGTTACACCCAGCATCAGCAGGATTTTGCCAGTGTGTCCCAACTGGCATGAGGAAACAGAGTAGGCTGTGTTCAAATTAATATTTCTAGGACATTTTCTAATGCATGCTGCTATATACACTGGGCACAGTTAAATAGACAAGGTTCATTGTCTATGGAAACACAGCACCAATATTTTTCTCCTGACATCTCCCACTGTGCATTACACCCAGGAGCCTTGGGATTTACTTTCCTGGCAGCTCCATCACAAGACTGGTTGCTCTGACATCCATCATGCTTCAGGCTGTCCTTAGAGCCTTGTCCTGCCTCCATCCATACATGAGTCAGCTTGAAAAGAGCTTTTTCATTAAGGAGAGGAGATCAGGGAGATAAGCTAGCCACAGGGTGAGAAAAGGTAGACCCAAACAGCAAATAAACACTTCCTTCCTCCATTTTGGGAGTGGAAATCACCAGAGTCTAGCAAGCGTTTGAACAGCACAAGAGAAGTTTAGAGCTGCACATGAAACTATTATACAAATTGTAAGGGAAAGTAATTCTTCATATTTTTGAAACAAAGAGGAACTCATTTCTGCTCACTATTTTTGCCATAAATTTTCATATTTCATTAAGATTCTAAAACACAGCTAGAGAGGAAAGGATGTGCCACCCTGCTGTCAGCGTTCACACTCTTTTTAAACAAGGCTGTAAGGGTCTGCATGCTACAGAACAGACTCCTCCAAACAGCCTTTTATTTAGCTGAAACTCCAGCAGGAAACAGAAAAGGGAACAAGCTGACCCAGCCCCACCAGCAGACCCCAGTGGTGGCCCTGCATGCACCAAAGTACCTGCACTCACTGCAGCAAGAGGGGAGCAGGAAGGTTTGCTTGCCTCGGGCCATGCACAGCACCTGCTCCTTGCTGCTGCAAGGTGAGCTGAGCCTGCAGCACAGGCACAGCCAGGCAGGAACAATGCTGGGAATCACATCGATCCCGGTGCTGAGGAAACCCCTGTGCTCCCCCAGCAGCCAAGGCTTGCCCTTTGTTTCAGCAGCTAGTCATGTACAGAGCCTTCCAGCACCTTTTGAAGCTTCCAGTCAAATCTTCAGCCAAGGCTAATTGCTGTCAGGTGTCAGCCGAACCACTTACTGCAACCACTGATGACAGGAGATGACACACCTTTCTCCTCTCATTGTCACTCAAGGGTTTTTTTTCCTATCAACATTAGCTGTGCCAGCTCTCAGAAGCCTTGGGGAGAAATGCTAATGCGAGCTTTGAAGCTGGAGGTGAAAAATCAGGCAACCTCCTAAGCTCCCTGGATGCTCAGCCTGAATCCAGTCCAAATTTGAGCACTTCTGGGTGATGCACTTTGGCCGAGCTTATCTATCTGCCTCCACCACAGACAGATGTGGTCTCTGCTACTGATCTGTCTTCTTTCAGCCCTCATGGAAAGCTGTCTGTATTCAAGTGAAGAGACCCCAAATTTTACAGTCTCTGCTGATAAAGCAATAAAGCAGAGTAGAGGCACAGGGAGATATATAATTTTACAGCAGCCAGCCTGAAACATTGCCAGGTTAATTCAGCTGAAGACATAGGGGATGCAGCAAGAAATCAGATGTGCCCAGCAAGGAGAGAAGGCAGCTGATCTCCACATTAGAGAGGTCTTAGAGATGGGGCTGATTTCAGCTGCAGAGCAGCTCCAGATCACCAGATCTCTCACTTGAGTTTTCCTGCTTCTGGAGCTGGGGTTCCCACTCAATCAACCCCTTCCCAAGGGCTTTGAAGTTCAAAGGGGATGAGACCTTTAGAAAATCTAAGTCTCATCCTAGCTGGAGAAGCTTGTCAAGAGCCTGATGGAACACCTGACCTATTCCAGCCTCATGGGTCATCATTGTTCTGGCTGCACATCCTCATTTCCCTCCGTGCCCCCTCAGCTTCCCAGCTTCCCAGTATCCTGGGACTGGAAGGCAGCTGTGGTGTCCCCAAGCCTCACCTCTCGTTCTCCTCAGGGGATTCATCTCCCACTTGGCTCCCTCCTTCTGCACCCTCCTGGCACCCTTCCGAGTCTGACATCTTCTCCCCTGGTTGGCACGGCAGCCCCACAGACAGCTCCAGCACCAGGGTGCTGCCACTGTTTCGCTTTTCCTGTGCGCAGCAGAAGTGAGCTGTGCCGGAAACTTCATGGGCTGAGGGTTTGGGGGGATGGGAGAGGGCAGAAGGAAGGTGAATTTGGGGTTTGTTTTGTTCTCTTTTAAAAACCATTGAGACTGATTCAAGATTTTACTTGTCGGCAGCTAAAAATTTGGAAGTCCTGGGCTAACCCAGAAGAAAAGTGGACAGCATAGACATCCCCACCATGGCAGGGAAAGGAGTGACCCACTGCCCCACCCAGCTCCCCATGACACTCTGGTGACAGCCATCATCTCTAAACCACAGCACCCTACACTGTACCAGTCCCAGGGTGCTGCTGCAGGTGCTGCCAAGGCGCTCCTGACTTCACACCTCTCAAATCCCACTGGAGCCAAAGGGTCTGCTTCTGCCCTGCAGATGCCACCCCTCTCCCCCGTTCTCAGCTCTTCTCCACAGCTTGCTGCTGAGGCCATCATGGGCTAAGGTTCTGCAACACCTCCTGGGGCTTGGATTGTTATCTCTTTGTCTCTTCACCACTGGGGAAGGGCATGAGCACCAGCAGCTTTGGACAGGGACCAACATCCTCAGCACAGCCCCTGCCAAAGCCTCCCCATCCCCACCAGGACTGCCACAGTGAGGCAGTCCCTGCTGGCACCATGGCACGAGTCGGGGTCTGGCCACCCAGGCAGGCAAACACCCACCTCTCCCACCAAAGCTTTATTTACATCACTGCTGCCATGATGCAGCTCTTTGCAAAACTAGAGAGAAATGGCACCCAGTCAGCGCCCTGAGCCCGGCGGGGCAGCGGGGACAGCGGGGAGAGGAGGACAGCTGTGGAGACACAGGTGCTTAGGACTCGCCAGCCTCAAACATCTTCTTTCTGCCCTCCATGCCAGACTTCTCCTCAATGTTCTTCCTCCAGTCACCGACATCACGCAGATCCTTCTCCTGGGGGAGGGATGGTTGTGTTGGTGTGAATGGTGCTGTGGTGAGAACCCACCCGGCCCCACCCCCACACCAGTCCACTCATGTCAGCTAGAGGAACCCAGTTCCACCCATGCTATACATCTTTTTGAACTGCACCCTCCTGTTTCAACATCATGGGTGCCAGAGAAGGAAACACCGAGCAGGAAGAAGAACATTATGGAGAAAGAGTCATTCTCAACCCTGTCTATCTTACAGGGAGGTGTGAGCCCTGAAGAGTGGGGGCAACTCCTGTTAGGGAAAAAATGAAGAGGGAAGGATACCTTCTCAGTGTCCTCCTTCTTCACTTGCTTCAGGTTGGCTCGGAGGTCCATGCAGACCTTGTGCTTGGAGCCCAGCAGGGCCCGCAGCATGGCGTCAGCCGACATGCGCACCCTGCGCAGCGGCGGCCGCTTGAACTTGCCACGCAGGTCAAAGAGCTTCTGGCTCAAGTCTTCCAGCTGCGGGGGGATGAAATGAGGAGGGGTGGAGAGAGAGGGGGCATGGGTTTGATGAGAGGGACCCAAGCAGTGCAGGAAGACATGAGGAATGGGCTGCAGACTCTCCTGGAGGATGGCTCCAGAGGAAACTCACCTCCTTTGTAGTCTTCTGTAGCTTCACCTCTGTGTCATACCTCTCCTCATCCACTGACTCTATCTTGGCATGAAGCTTTTTGCACAGCTCCTGGGAAGAAAGCAAAGAGGGGTGTTGACTGCTAGGACCCACACATGATTCCTCTCTCCTGACCACTCTGGCTCTGAAAGCCCTCAGTCCAGAAGGCTAGATGGGATTGAGATGAAGAGGGGCTTGTCAGCCAGCTCCTAGTCTCCATGCTACTGGCTGCACACAAATGCTGCCTCAACACACCATTTAAAACACACCTTTCCTGCCAGCCAGACCCCTTTTGTTTTCAGAGAGACACCACCTGCCTCTCAAGCCAGCTGCATGTTCATCTGGCTCCAGGGTAACACAGGATGAGGAGAGGGAATGCCAGTCTAGATCCACCAGGCTGACTGATGGAGTCAAATATTTTCTGCTCCAGCACTGAAAGGGTTAAAGAAGCCTGTACCTGAAGTTCCTGCATGGATCCTGGGAGCGACAGAGGAGGGCAATGTTCTGCCAGGTAGTTTTGCTTCTCCACTTCTTTAGCAGCTGCTTCTTTTTCGATTTCAGTGACAGCAAGCTGGAGCATAGCACTCTGGAAGGCAGCAGGAGAAGCGTCAGTGCAGGGTGGAAGCAAAGGAGGGTAGGGGGGTCATCAGGGGAGTGGGAGTTTGGATGGAGAGGGGAGTTCCCATAAATACCACCATTTCCAAGCAAGGGATAAGACAGAGACCCAGTAAGGAGTGGAATGGGAGGCCCTCCACACTGTGCATCATGGCCTCTTCTAGTAGGGAGAGTGCTGAGAGCTGACTGGCTTGGGATGGGTGGAGGGAAGGTCGGGACACACATCCCACAGCCACAGCAGTGCCACGTACCTTCAGGTGCTGCCGACGGGCAGTGGCTGCCCTCCTCTTTTTCTGCAAGTGGAAGAAAAGACAAGAGAACAGAAGGTTATCAGGTGCCCACTCCCCTTTCCATTGCCCTTCCCCATGCAATGCCACAGCCCAGCAAGGACCTGCAGCCCTGCCAGGGAGATGGCTCCATCTTCACACACAGCTTGTCCCCAAACCAGCAGCACTCAAGGAAGAGGCTCCCTGCTGAACCCAGCTTTGCCAACCTCAGGTAGCTAAAACCTACAAAGTCCCAGAGGAAAAGATAACAAGGGTGATGAACTTGAAAATATATGTATAAAATATGGCTTCAAACTTGGCTTCTTGGGACTTTTAGCCTTTTCTCTAATTTTCTCTTCACTCAAATGTGTTTTACTTTGTGCTCAAGCTAATGACCCCCATGTCCCTGGGCACTCAGGAGCTGTGGGATGTCTTTCTGAGCAGTCCAGGGCACATGTCCTTCTGACACTCTGGTGACAAGGACAGCCAGGCAGGTGAAAACATGAAGGCTGTGTAATTTCTTGGAGCTGGAAAGATCCAGTGCAAGTGATGCTGAAGCAGGGGTTCATCACAGCTGGAGGACAGATCAGACCACAGGCTGCCCTTCTGTCCCTGCCATGCTGGACCAGAGCAGCCACAGGACTCTAATTTATAAAAAACCCACAACTTCTGCATTTCAGCTGTTTCCTGAGCATTTCACTGAGAAGACAGGGCACGGCTGAGTTGGACTGGCCCAGGGGAAACACATCTGATATGCTGAGGGGCAAGGAGTAGAAAGTGACACTTGGGTGTGGGTCTGTGCTGCAGAGAGGAAGTGGATAAGGATGTGCAGAGTGAAATGTAACAAAACCTGACATGTCTCACGTATGTAAATGGTGCCAAGGCCCTCCTGACAGGGCTGGAGGGCTCTGCAGAAAAAAGGCACCCAGCTCAGAGATGCAGTACACTATTAACCATCAGTCAATCAGATCCCTTGAGGTCTGTTAGTCCATGGCTTATTCTCCATCTGAAAACTGGTACCTTAGCAAAGAGTGTCCTCCCAGCCTTCTCTGGGAGGTCTGGGTTTGATGGGGAATAAAAGAACATGTTGGTTATCGGCACCATTTTGTGGCATTTCTGTGTCCCTGACATCCTCTTTTCTCTCAGTGAGAACAAGCTGGAGCTCGTGGTGTTGCAGACATATGGGGAGATGCCAAGCAGAAATGAAGGATGGAGCAATTTGCTAAGAGGAAATGTGGAGTGACAAAGCCACAAACAATCCTCCCACACCTTCCCCTGCATTTCTCCAGACACCCCCAGCCCCACCTGGCTTTGCCAGAAGCCAGAGAAAACTTGCTAAGAATGAAACTTCCACCCTGCTCACACTCCCCTGGATCCAGGTCTCCTTGAATTGCCTTTGAGAAGGGATTTGTCAGGGCTCAGTGGGTAGAAAATGAAGGGCTAGATGTGGGGAAGGAGGAGAGGATGCTATGCCAAGGGCAGGATGGTGGATGGATGATGGAGGAGAGGCAGCTCTGGACCACTGCCTTCCCAGCACCATCTCGTGGCCGGCTGGGGAAGCAGGAATGGAGAGGAAAAAGCATCTACCTCCAAGCCAGGGGACAAAAAAAGTCTTTCAAAAGAGATTTTTCTTCTCCTTCATGTGTTTACCAGGAGGAGTCAGCAAGAAAATAACCATGAGCCATTCTTCCCACACACACACTCAGCAGCTGATTTTCCTAGGGAGGAATGGTGAAGCCAGGACTGCTGCCATAAGCATCACTAAAGGAAAAACCCCAGCAAAACACACTTACCTCTTCACTGTTCAGGAAAAGCAGATGGACAAGGAAAGGAAGGAAGAGAAAGGGGAAAGAGGAAAAAAAGGCAGTTAGTTAGCATCCTAACTGGAAACAAGCAGAGGAATCTAACAAGCATAAAAGTTGGTGGTTGAACAAAAGTTTTTAAATGCCAACAGTGTATTAGAGACAGAAAAATGGGAACTTACTCAGACATCTTTGTTTAGATGGTTGTGAGCCTGAAATGAAAACCAAGAGAAAAAGTCAACAACTATTCATGCTTGTGGTCACTTTTTTGGTGGGTTTTAAACCCCCTTTTTTTTTTTTCTTTTTTTTAATTTTTTTTTTTTTTTGTGGGTTTAAAAGCAAAGCAAGACTCCTCTAGAAAATAAAAAGAGGAACAGGTCTGTTCTTATTTCCCAACTTCACCAATTTTTCATCATATAGGGAACTAGGCTGCAGTTTGTAGACGAGAGGCAAACATCTCCTCATAGCAACACAAACCACATCATCAAGGCACTTCTGGAAAAGACCAAATGGGGTTGAGCAAGAAAAAGGGAGATTTATGACAGTGATTCCTGCAGGTATGTTTCTTGTCTGACCCCCACAAAACCATTCTATTCAATGAGGGAAGAAAAGGCAAAAACTATTTTCAGTTTGCTGCTTTACTTTGCCATTCAACCTTGCTTGACTTCATAAACAAGATATATCCCAAAGCCAGCAAAGGGTTGGCAATGACCCCAAGTGACAAGGAAGGACTTCAGAGGATGCTGCTGCCAGTGTATGCACTCATTCTGTGGGACAGGGGAGCCTGTTGCAGCAGCCTCAGCACAGTTGGAAGTTGTAGATGAGTTGATATAAGCACAAAAAAATTCCCCAGGCAATTCCTTGCATTTGCTTTAAGTGGAAATTTTACACATACAACACAGTGTATTAGGGAAGAGATGGAAGAGCACCTTTGGTTTGCTGTAAATGATTTCCACATAAATAGAATTTTACTTTACTATCAGAGCAATATCTACTTGCATCTCCTAAGCCTGTCCTTTGCAGAGCAGACAAGGCCCCCAAACGCAGTCTGCAGACCTGGGAGGCTCTGTCAGGAGGGGAAGTGTTAATGGGGGCTCATGCCCGAGGCAGGAGGCACAGCTTGCAGGGCCAAGGAAACTTTATCCTGGAAAATGTGCGGGCCCATCACATTACTTCAGAGAGGAGGGGGGGAAAGTGCTTCTAAAAATGGCCAGGGAGCTGCAGAAGGAGCTGCAGCTGTCTCCTGGGACGGCAGCCTTTCCGCGGTGCCAGCCCCGTGACTCGGGGAGGTGGCGGCGATGCGGGGCGCAGGTGGCGGGGCTGCAGCCGGGGCCGGGGGCCGAGGAACGCGGGCTGTGTCCCCTGACATCCCTGCCCCGCACACACGGCCGAGGAACGCGGGCTGTGTCCCCTGACATCCCTGCCCCGCACACACGGCCGAGGATCGCGGGCAGTGTCCCCTGACATCCCTGCCCCGCACACACGGCCGAGGATCGCGGGCTGTGTCCCCTGACATCCCTGCCCCGCACACACGGCCGAGGATCGCGGGCTGTGTCCCCTGACATCCCTGCCCCGCATACACGCTCCGCTCCGGCCGCAGCCACGCCGGGGAGCCAGGGGGACAGCGCCAGGCTGCAGCTCGCTGCCCGCGACGTGGGCTTCGAATCACCTGTTCTGCGGGGAGCACACCATAAATTTGGATGTCGGTGCCTGTCCGAGGGTGTTTTTGGGCAGGAAGGCACTGCAGGGACCGGGTGGGGAGCTGGAGGAAGGGGTGTAAGTAGGGAGCATAGCCGAGTCACCGCAGGCAAGGATCCTGAATCCTATGGCCCTGCGGAGGTCAGCGGTTTTAGGCTCCACTTGCCCTCGCCACTCAAGCTGAGAGCAGAACCAGACAAGGCAGGGGAAAGCATGAAATCAGAAAGAAAAAAGATCACTGGAAGAGACAATCTTTCCAGTGCACAGACCCTCTCCAATAAGCAAAGGATGGAGAAAGTGTTATTCGCACCCCTGTTTCTCCCAGCAGGCCACCCCCACCTGGTATTTATCTCCTTAATACTCAGGTAAGTAAATCTGCTCCCCCATCACTCCCTAAGAGCAAGCTGGGTCTTTAGGAGATATGCAAAAAGGCTCACCCAAGTCTGGAGAAAATCAGAGTCGTGCTGGCTGGATGGATGGACAGACGAGCCGCAGGCAGCTGGCTGAGTAAGGAGGTATAAAAGGGCTTCTCGGGTGGCTCAGCAGAAAATCCACCTTCTCTTTAAGGGCATGGAGACCTTCTCAGACCAATGATGTGCAAGAGACTGCTGTGCACCTCCCTTGGCTGGGGCAGGCCAGGCCGGCAGGAGAACAGGAGAGGGCAGCCCCCAGGGAAGGAGGGGTGGGGAGGAGGAGAACATCTTCTACCCGTGGGATACGGAGGAGCTGGGGAGGTGCTTTTCCTCAGAAGTGCCAAGTAGGGAGCCTTCCTCTCCCTTCTCCTGCCACCAACCAGTCAAAACAGATATGGCTTCAAATCTGTGGGGAGCCCAGGCTCCCTGCACACAGCCATCCATCTGCAAGGCCTCTAATTAAAACTTCCCCTTGGATACAAAGAGTGGCTCATCCATGGCCAAGGGGCATGACTCAATTTGCCTTCAAGGGCTTGGGAGCAACTCTGCCCTTCAGGAAGAAAGAGAGGAAAGAGCTTGCACCCCAAATATCCACTGCCAACAGCATATGCAAGAGCAGTCCCTTAATAAGCATCGAGCACTAGCATGCTTTTTTAACCTCAGTTATTTCCCTCACACAGTAAATACTTGTCGCTCTTCCCTGTGTGAAATATTTCAACACAACTCAGGGGTTTTTTTGAAAAACAAGCTATGGATCTGCTGCAGGCAGCCTTAAGTCTCAAATCCAGCCAGGGGCTGGGCAGAGACAGCAGAGCATGGGGGAGCAGCTCCATGCTAACAGCAAGAAGGGTAATCCCCTCTGTGGAATGACCCAGACCCATATCTCCATGGATCTGAAGGAGAAGCAGGTGGAAACGTGGCTGGAAATATTCCCCAGCCCTTGTCACAGCACATGTAGAGCGTGTGTGTAGGGGATCCCATGGAGACAGGGACCCAAACAGCTCCTGCTCTCCTCCCCCAGGCCAGGCGCTCCCTCCTCTTCCAGCCGGGGATTTTTAGGCTGATTCAGACGTGGCCCTGACAATATTTTGCAGACGCCTCCCAGACATTATATAGATAGTGGCAAATCCCTTGCTGCAGGCTTCCTGTTTCACCATGCTCAGCACCACACAAGCTGCAGGTGCTGCTGAAGGACGAGCAAGTCCTTGGTATGGGGCTGGTGTCTCGCAGGGGTATGCCTGGTATAGGTGCAGGAGGGAGAAACCCTTAGCATGGGCAAGGCTGGGTCCACTTGGATCCACATATCCCACTTGGGATATGTTCCTTTGAAATGCTGCAGCTACACATGCTGGCTTCTGCTGGCCCATCAGTCCTCAGAAAACTGCTCAGCTCTTGGTGGAGGAATCAGAACTGGGGGAGTTCTCCATTCAAAATTCCCCACAGGCAGGGAGTTTCCTTCAGCTCTGTGAGAGGAAGGCATCCTGCACCTCCTGGAGTCCAGGCATGCAGCACAGCAAAAGAGATCTGCTCAGAATTTCAAGGGTGTGGTTATCACCTTGTGACAGGAAAGTGTTGGCCTGATATAGTGGAAGAATGAAGTTCAAAGAAAGAAGTCCCATGACCAAAATATTGGCCAACAGGAGTGTTTGTAAGATACAGAAGTGGATGGTGAGGTGTGATAATAGGATGAGCAGAAGATCAAGCCTCCAAGTCTGCAGAAGGCTTTCCATGAAGCTGCCTTGCACAGGGGTTAAGCTGTAAGGCAGCTCTCCCAGGCAAAAGAAAGAAGCAGCAGACTTTAATGGCACGAGGAAGAAACCCAGTGAAGAGAAGGAAGAACAGAAAAACAAATCCATGTCAAAGTTAGGAGCCATGGTTAACATTAGGAAAGACAGAAGTTTCCAAAGGAATTATATAAGTGTTTGAGTGATGAAAGAACAAGTTTCTTGCAGAAAAGCTCAATGAAGGCATAAGGAAGCTCCAGGCACATCCTTCAAAGAGGTGTTTGGCTCTGAATATTAGGTATTAGTGAGGTAGTTAGGCAGGGGCCAGGAATGGATGCACAGTTCATACTTGGGTACTTCCCTATGGAGCATCCAACCTTGTTCCTTTCCCTCATTTCCCTCCACCTGAGCTAGAGGAATGCACCATGGGTGTGGACCACCATTCCCAGAGCACTTCCACCATCCTGGGAGGTCAGACAGAGGGAAGACCTGTCACACACAGGAGCTTCTACATGATGTTTTAGAGACTCAGGTGTAGCTTTTCTGGGCCAGGCTCCTCCACAGAATCACCACGTGTTGGCAGGATGAGGCTGATGAATCCATGCAAGCTGCTCCTCATGACACTCTCCTACACCTTTACACCTTGCCTCCTCTTCAGCATCCCACAAGGATCAAATGGAAAGGCACTATGACACCAGATGATGCTATGCCTTATTTCCAAGGATGACACTGTTAGCAAAACACAAGCATGCTACTCAGCAGCAGTGGTGATCACAGTAAAAGTTCAGGCAAGATCACTGGGGAAACCTGTATTTTACTGCCTTTTGCTTTCCCAAAATCACATTGCACCAAAGCGAAGCACATGGCTCCCATCCTGCCCAGGACACACCCACTCCCCTCCAGTGTGTCCCTAAAAGAGCTCCCCATTTCTCTATTTCTGCTGACACCAACCCCCAGGAACTCTACAAAGGAAGGCCATCACTTTCACATCTTTGTGCCAGTGCTGTCCTACATCCCACAGCTACAGTTACCTCATTTGCCCATGAAATGGGATTAAGGTTTTTGGCTGTTCCTGTACAGGGCACCTGCCATCCAACACAGCCACCCTGTCCATTAAGCTCCTTGCTATCTTCCTTGATAGGGAGTGCTGCAGGCACATGATGTTGATGCCCTCGGGCTCCAAACCCACCAGCAGGTCCTGATGACACTCCTCATGTTCAGCAGATAATGTCACAAACTCATAAGCTGAGAGCTGCTTCATGCTGTGTTTGACCATCAGCTACACAATGATGCACACAGGACCCTGGGAGAAGCCATTCCAGCAGTGGATGAGGACACAATTCCCTTTTTCTGGTGAGGCTTTGATGTCCCATAGACAGGGCTTCCCCATTCCATGACAGTCCCCATGGAGCAGAGCCCTGATGTCAGCCCTGAGGTGTGAGCAGAACCCTCTCTGTGGCAGAGGTAGGGGATGACACTCAGGCTGCCATTGCTGGGCAGGCAGCAGATGTCAGGGAAGCTGTCACTGATGAAGCTGTCAGTGCTGTTCAGGCACAGCCCTGCCCACTGTTGATGTTCCCCAGGTGGATGCAGCCAGTTATCTGAGTGATGACAGGTCCTGGGAAGGGGCAGCACACAGGTTTCTGAAAAGTCGGCTCCTTGGGATGCAGCTTTTTCTTGTTCCTCCTGAGGGATTTCTTGGAGCTGGCATGTGGTGCAGGGGGCTGAAATTGGGCTCACAACAGCAGCAAAAAGAGGGACAAGTGAGAAGAGAGCTTGGCCTTGAAGGGGAGTCTGCTGGAGAAAGCAAGGGAGGAGCAGGGGTAGGACTGGATCTGTGGGCCTGCATCAGGGACCCCATGTTGTGGACTGCCCCTCTGCTCTCACCCTCTTCCATCTGCCAAACAGTATTAAAAAAGGGCTGGTGAGACCACAAAAACTCATCTCTGCAGCTGCATGAACAAGGAGACATGCAGACCAATCTTGTTGAAGCAGTCATTGCCTCCTGCTGATGGTGCTAAGAAGAGTGATCAGGGTATCTTGTCATGTTGCAGGACTATGAACACCACATCCCCACCCTCCTCTTCATTCACTTCACTTTTATAGTCACCAACTTTGGCCAAGTGCCTGTAGGAACAGAACAACTCCCTATGGACACACAGAAGTACTCACAGAAGTACATGGCTGCTTTTGATATAAACACTGGCCTTGAAGAGAAACAAGGCATTTTAATGATCCCTTCCACTCCAAAGGGACACTCTTTGGTGTGGGCTTCCAGAAGAGTTTGCAGCTCACTGCAAGCTAGAGCCTGGAGGAAGGGCGGCATTTCAAAATGAAAACACAAAAGGGTGAAGAGAGGCTTGAGGGAGAAGGCAAAAACCAGGAAACTCCTCTGGATGAAGTCCCTTCTGACCATGGTAGCACACAGGGGCTTCAATCTCCAGTGATGGAGAGTCTGTGTTTAGAGCCAGGATTAGGATCACACAGTTCCCAGCATAGCCCTGGGCACAAACCTCACTCCTCTGAGGAGCTTTTCTCACTTTTGCCCAGGACCAGAAGCCTTGGACTCTTGCACAGTGTGGCCCTTCCTCCATGACCCCAGGCTGAGTTGGCAGCCCCCTGGAAAGTGAACACCTCTGACAAGCACTGGTCCGTGCCCAGGCCTTCAGCATTTAATGTGTACAGGAGGTGATCCCTCTGGAATTTCCACCCAGCTTGCCCCTGGATAGTATTACCGAAGTGACCCAACACCTGATCACAATCCTTCATGTGTATGCACATCCTCAAAGCCTGATTAAGACCAGGGTATGACCCAGAACGTGTCTGGAGAACAAGCTGAGACCTCTGTGTGCTCAAATAAGTATGGCTGAAATATGTCTTTGCTCTCAAAAGGTCCTTCAGGCTCTCTGTGCCAAGACAAAGCAACTGCAAGAACATGCTGTTAGTTTAAAAAAAAAGGCCACAGAGCTCAAGAAAAACTGATAAATCACAAAGCTCTTCTCTCCCCAAGGTCAGCAATTGCTCTACAAACCAGTACCATGCAAGGAATGATTTTTCAGAATTTATCCATTCCAAGCATACTGGTTTTTTGTAAACACTGTGTGACCCCAGACACCTCATTTTACAAAAAAACCCAGCTGTCAGCTGCAAAGACCCTTGGCAGCCTCACCTACCTGCACACATTGAGAAAGCCTTGGGAGAAGACAGCTGCAGGGAGATCGGCCTCTGGAAGCTGTTCTAGAGGTGCTTCTCATCCAGGTTTGGCAATGGAGGGGATGAGCTCAGAGTAGGAGAGGGCTGCACCAGGAAAACTCAACACCCAACCCCACTGAGCGTCTCTCAAGAACATCCCCAAAGCCAATTAATTCAGAGTATCTGGACATGAATGTTCTTTTATGAAGGCAGACCTGAGTTTAGCACATGTGCAAAAGTAGGGGGTGGTGTGGCATGAGTGCATCCAAAGCAGAGAAACCTTCAGCAGAGGCCTTTGCAGGTATGAACACATCCTTTGTCACATCCAGAGTGAACACCAAAGCCAACTGTTGTAACTGGACTGTCTTAAGTGAAAACCTTCATGCCAAGATTCAGGCTTCCATGTCTAAACTGCTCTGACTTGTATGTAAAAGTTAAGAGGAAAATGCTCTCTATCCAGGGCAAAACCAGATGCCAACTGGGCTGGTTTCCACATGAGACAGCCACCTCTTTCATGAGCACTGGGCTCTCCACCGGCTCTTCCAAGGGGGCAATGTTTCTTTTGCTAAGTCAGCAATGACTGATTCACAACTTAAAGTGCCTGTTTCCCACAGAGAGCTTTTCAGGCTCAGACAAGGACATCTGCAATGCCCATGTTCACGAGCAGGGTAATGAAACACTCATTTGCAAACCCACCATCTTCCCAGATGCTGCTCACAGAACATAAAATACGATATGGGTTGGGTTGTTTGCAGGTCAAGGCCTCTTTTCAGCTCAGTTAAACTCCTCTTCCTCACTGACTCTGTGTTTGTTTCTGCAATTGAGTGGCAATAAGTGCCTGCAGGGGTTTCATCACCTCTCTGTGAAGTCAGCAAAGTTGGTTGAGAAATTCCCATCTTGTTGACATGCAACAAGTCATCACTGGTAGGTACCCATTGACCCAGAACACTGAACTTCAGGGAGCACTTTTTGCCCAGCAGCATGAAAGCTATGAAATCCTCATGCTGCTTCTCCTTTGGTTCCATCCTACCTAGACCTGAAATCTGGAGAAATGAGAAGTCTGTTTTTTCCAGGTCTGCCCACAAGGTTCAAATTGGAACTTTGGGAAGAACCTCTGTGCACCCATTATTATTCCTGTTTCTCAGACTGGACTGTCTGGGGCTTCTACCCCTCCCTTCCTGCCCATAGCAGGGCATTGAGATGCAAAGTGGCCCAAACAATATTTCTGTATCCAGAAGCAAAACAAGCCCAACCTGGGGCAGGAACAGTCCCAGATAGAAGAGCCCCAGCAGCAGTCAGAGCAGGGGAAAGGGGGTGGGAAAAGGGAGGAGGGAAAAGGGAGGAGGAAAAAGGGGGAGAAAAGGGTATGAGAATGAGGACAGAGAAAGGAAACTAGGGATAAGGATCCAGGAGCTGGAGCTTTTAAAAAATAAGCCCATGCATGACAAAAGTACACATTTTGCCCATAAAATTGCAAGGCATAAAGATGCTAGCTAAGGAATATTTATAAAGCAGGCATGCTTGCTCCTAGTGAGAAGAGCTTAGATGCTCTCCAGCTCTCAAAAACTCTAATACTAGCCAAAAAATCTGTGGCTGGAGGACAGCCAGCCCATACCCAGGCCGAACGATGACAGCCCGTAATCATTTTTGTCTCACTGCAGACGACTGGTGACAAGCACATATGAGGCTCAGCCTTCTCCTTGTGCAGCCCTCCCATTTGATTTCCTTGAGTGCAGGGACAAATAACCAAAAAAATCACTGAATGAGGGAATAATTAACTTTGGGAGGGGCTTCTGGAGGTCAGAAGTCTTGGATCTGGATGTAAAGAATTGAGATTATAAATCTTAAAAACAAACACCTCAATTTTCAGTGCTTCTTGTCTCTTTTAACAGACCTCTGCTTGGCCCAAGCCCTGCTTTTTGCCCTGCCACTGACCTGCAAAGCTGCTAATTAAAAGCAGAGAGACAAACTCCCCAACAACCACCTGGGCACCTTGGATGGATTGGAAACCTGCTTTTGCCCCCCTTAACCACCAGCAAAACCCTCTTTGCCCCTGTGGTGCAGGATCAGGCAAGGGCTGGCTCCTGCCTCCTGGAAAAAGCCACTCAGACACCTCCAGCATTGCCACATGGCTACCAACGGGCTGTGCAGCCATGGGAACGGGCTTGCACAGCATCGCTGCCTTCTTTCCCTCTTGAACACGGGCTCCATCTCCAGAAGAAGAAATCTTGGCTGGTGAGGCTGTAACGGGGGCCACAGACCAGAGACCCAGCTCAGAGCACGTCCTGCCCTGCCCTCTAGATGCAGACACGGGAATACAGCACAGACAAAAGCTGAGCAGTTGGTTTTCTCCCTCTTTTACTTCTCTTGTCTCATCTTCCACCCTCCAAGTGCAGGAGGAGCACTGGTGAGGCAGAAGATGCTCAGACATCTGGCTTTGATCGATGAGGGACAACCACCCCCACCAAGGCCACAGGGAGGTGAAAAGGAGATGGCTTTCACACGAGACAGGGCTGTCTGCCTCCCTGCAAACAGGCTCCTGAGCAGGCTGTGTTCATTTGGGGTGAAATAAGGCATGAAATGAAGCCCAGATCCACCAGCCCTGCTTCAAACAGCTGCCAGCAGATACTAAGAGGATCCTGCCAGAGGAGGAGAGTGCTCAAAGCCGTGCTGTAAGCACACAAAGCTCACTGAGAAGGAGAAATGATGACGGAGGAAAAAAGCAGCCTTGGCAGTGCATTAAAAACTGGAGCTGGGTGGAGAACATCCCCACCTGCTCGCCTCTCCCTCCTGAACAAACAACTCAGTTTGCTGAGATTTACTGCACAAAGGCTCACTCCAGGTTGCCCAGAGCCAGCCCAGCTGGGTGCTCACTCCCACATTCCCTGGCCTTTCCCCTAAAAGCACCATGGGCTTCCATCTCCAGCTCTGCTCATCCAGCACTGTGCTGGCGATCCAGGCACTGAGCAAGGCCAGAGCTGGAGAGAGAAGGGGCAGGCACTGGTATGGGGAGTAAGTAACATTTCTCAAGGAGGGGCTATCTCTGTACCTCCTTCAACTGCTTCTGTTTTGGGACTAATATGTACATACTTTTATGCCCAGCTCCACAAATTATGCAGTGAGCCTCAAGGCTAGGACTTCAAAATAGGGGGACTGGAAAAAGGACACATACACACACACAAAAATAAGAACTGCCTGTTCCAAAACCCATTTCTGGATGCTGCATGGCCCTAAATCACCACAACAGCATCACCAAAAACCAACCAATAGATTATCTATCTGGCAATAGATTTGGAACCCCAAACCCAGTTCAGAGATGTTCCCTTCTGCACAGCCTGTTCTAGGGCGATTCTAATGTTGAGACTGAAGGCTGAGGCTTTAAAACCTCCCTTTACAAGTCTTTCTCAGGTGACTGATTTCCTCCTCCATCTCATTAGCGGCTGCCAGCAGATGCTGTTTCCCCAGCAGAAGCCACAGTTCACTTGTTACAGTCATCTCAAAACCACCCTGTCATTTCTTCCCTCCTCATGGCCACAGCGAGGCCTGGAGAATATTCATCAAGAGGCAGACACAGCAGCAGCTTTTTATGGTTAAGCTCAGGTCATTAATCTCTATCGAGACTTTGCATAATCTTCCTCAGCTTCATGTTTGTTTAACTCTTGGGTAGTCACTCTGTGGAGCTCTGGGTAATCACAGATTAACTGCTTTTTAATATTAATAGCTTTTCATTAATGTGCCAGGCTCTCTCCCCTCCAGAGCCCAGGCAATAGCTATTAGCACTGAGCCTGCAGCTCCCTGTGGTGCAAAGGACTTTTTTCTTTGGGGCCAAAATTCCACAGCATGAGCCCAGATCTTGTGTTCTGCAGCTGCTTTGTAGAAGGATTTTAGAACAGGAGCAATTCCCAGTGCAGGGTGCTTCCTCCTGCAGATGGCTCAGAGAAGCTGCTCTGGAGTCACCCCAAACTGCAGCATACTCAAGGGCATGTAGCAGCACCACTCCGATGCCCTCATCCTTCTAGGAGAGATCTTTGCTTACACGGCCCCAAGACCAAGGCCCCACAAAGCAGGGTGGGGCAGGACATGTGGCCACAAAAAACCTCCCAGATTAAACATGAAACCTGCCCAGAAGTGACGTGAGGGCTGCAAGCCAGCCTTTACCAGGGTGGTGTGATCACAGTGTGAAACCAAGAGCCTCAGCCCCTCCACCCTGGCAGGACCTCCAGGTGCCAGAGGTGCAAACCTTGCTGTGCCACTCCTGTAGGACCATGTGAGGTGAAAGGAGCTGACACTGTGCATCTTCATCCGTGTGGTGATGGGGTTGGCCACTGGTGAGTCCCAGAGCCTGAGTCAAATCAGTGTGCACAAATCATCATGGGCTGAGAACAGGCTAAGCGTGAAGCCACATTGCTTCTCATTTAGACTCTAGCCAGGACACAGAGCACACATTGCAGAGGCACTAAAGAGCTAGTCCCACATCTCCAACACCTTCCTCACCCACCCGTATTCCTTCTCTCAAGCCTCTTCCATTCTTCAGTATCTTGGTCTTGTTTAAAAGCCTTCACAGGAAACATGAAGCCTTTCCAAGAACACACTTCTTGCCAAGTTATTCACCACTAAAGAAACTTCCCACCCATGCCACCAGCACGTTAACCCTCTGCTTTATAAATACCAATGGAGTCTGTTTTGCATGAGCCTGAAGCTCTGTGTATTTCCGCCCAGCCCACGAGCAGTTGGGATGAGCTGGCTCCTGCACCCATGACATCCCCTCTAGCACCCTCTGCTCCACATCCAGCCCTCCCTTGGGATGCTGAGCTGCCCTGTCCCAGGTGTAACACAGAGCATGAGCTGCACCAGCAGCAAGATCATCTCTTGGCCAGGAGGAGTCCCAGTCCTGACAATGAGCTAGGACCAACATGTCTAGAGCTTGCTGAGCAGAACCTC
Organism: Hypocryptadius cinnamomeus; assembly: GCA_013400635.1. Lineage (NCBI taxonomy): Eukaryota > Metazoa > Chordata > Aves > Passeriformes > Zosteropidae > Hypocryptadius > Hypocryptadius cinnamomeus. The sequence goes on along the minus strand of VYZP01008188.1, from coordinate 42,965 downwards.
CTCACTCCTCCACAAGCCCACCATCCTGCTCCCTGGGTGGAGAAGGAGACCCCCACTATCTGGAGTGCAGGGGCAGCTGGAGGTGGGACTTCAGTCCCAGGGCTTTGTCCACCACCTCTGGGGGCTGCAGGACGTGCCACTGGGCGAGGGGCCAGCGTGGGTTGGACAGCATGTCGGACAAGTGCCGCAGCTGGCTGCCTGTGGCTCGGCAGCCCAGGAAGAGTTTGCCAATGGGTTCATTCTTGGTCACTTTGTCATGATCCCAGACGGAGATGACCACGTCCACATTCTGGGGGGGACACAAGAAAGGGTGAGTGGCAAGAGGTTTGCTGCAGTGGGGACCTGCTCGGCCCTGGGCACTTCAGGGAAACCCACCTGGATCTGACTGAAAGGCACCTCAAAAACAAACACCTCGTTGAAGTAAGGGCTTAAAGTGTTTTTCTTCACACTTGTTCTTTTTTTCTTCCATTTCTTCCTGTTCAGTATGAGATGCACCTTGACAAAGGGATCTGAAGAGAGAGAAGGCACACCTGGCACAAGTCACAGTTTTTGACTGAAGAACTCAGCCACAAAACAACTTTCCTCAGCCATTCCCAAGGAGACCATGGCATCCCACTTGTCATTCCTCATAATGAGACAGCCACCTCAGAACTCACTTCCTCCTGCCAAGCTCCCTGTACAATCCAGCCATGACATCTCCTCCTGGGAGATACCTCCAGTACTGCCCAAAGCTGGAGTATCCGTGCTGGGAGTCAGCCAAGGGCTGAATATGGTGGTCGCAGCAGGAAGCACATCTCAACACCAAGAGTTTTCAAGGCTTTGCAGCTCTTGGTGCCACCACTGAGGCCTGGGCAGGAGTTGGAAGGTCTGAGCACAAGCAGCCCCCACTGACCTGAGAGTCCATCAGAGTCCATCTGCTTCAGCTGCTTGGCTTCCAGGATGAGCACCGTCAGCTTGCCAGTGCTGGGGACAGAGCGCTGCGAGAAGCAGATCTCACCCAGATGCTCTCCCTGATGGAGAGATGACAGTAATCAGTACCAGGCAGAGGAGCCAGCTCACCTGAGGCTGGAGCACCAGGCTGGCCCCAGGTTTCCTGAGTCTCCCCCACTCTCATGCTTGCCCCTAAGGGCTTGCTTCTTGGGGCGGTGGCAAGCCAAGCAACAGCACATCCCTCCCAGCAGTTTCCCATCCACCAAGACCAACCTCCATTTTACTGGCCACCGCCAGGTCACTCCACTGCTCGATGACATGCTGCAGGTTGACACTGGCCAGGGGCAGCCAGACCTCACCAATGATGTCATGCTTGGAAAAGCGGTTGAAGTCATAGATCTGCATCACCAGTGTGGATTCAGACACCTCAGCCTGAGGTACCTGCAGGGGAGGACCCAAAAGCCTGGACTCACTCCTCAGTGGCAGCCCTGCCTCACAAGGGTATTCCTCTCTCACATTTCCCAGTCCTGATTACACAAGCATCTCCCGGTCCAGAGAGGTTTTTGCCCAGGGAGCAGTGTCTATGCAAAACTCTTGATGGGACTAAAAAAACATCATTGGCTTTGGTTTGTACCTGGAAAGTGAAGCTCTCGTTGAAGATGGGGTTCAGGGTTTTGCGGTAAACCTTGGTCTCGTATCTCTTCTTCCTATCGGACGTTAGGTAGACAATCACATATGGGTCAGATGTGCCTCCGCTGTCCATGGCCTTCAGCTCAACTGCCTGCTTCACGCCAACCTTCAGCTGGAGAGGAGTGAGGGCACAAGGTCACCGGCTGGAGAAGGATGGGGTCAGGCAGCTCAGTGGGAAGTGAGTGCAGCAGTGAGGAATGCCTTGACACCATGCAGGCATGAGAGCCAGTGGGCTGCAGGCAGGTGGGAGAGGGCACGTCCACCTCAGTGGGCAGCAAAGAGTGACCATGCATGAGCATGGCTTTTTCCCTGCTGTGCCAGGGCCATGAGCATCCCCACCTCCTGCATGCGGAAGTTGTACTCCAGGGAGTACTGCAGTTTTCCTCGCTGCTTCTGCTCTACTTCCTGCTCCAGGTCCTCCATCTCAGGCTGGACCTGTGGCAGAGAGCAACACAGCCATGTCCCTGCCATGCTGTGCTCCCACCATCCCTGGGGCTGGGCAGTGCAGCAGCAAACCCCTCAGGGAGGAGGGAGCTGGGATTGAGGGGCAGGCAGGACGCACAAGGTTGATCATGGTGAGGTTGCTGACAGCGCACAAGCCGATTCTCTCCTTCTTCTTGGGCTTCCTCTTGGTACAGCAGCACTTGATGATGCAGATGACGAAGAGAAGGAGGAGGATGGCCCCTGCCACAGCCACGGTGATGAGAGCCCATTTTGGTACTGGTGCAATGTTCAAGGAGCGGAGTTGGATAGAACAGTTAAAACCAAGCAAAACATACAGAGTACATTTAAACCTCTTCCTGGTCCTTCAGCATTAAGGAGCTGTACTTTCAAAATTGCCCCTAGAATCCTGGACAGGCCCCATGCAGGGAGACTGAGGCTGAAAACCATTCCCCAAATGGGTAGAAAAGACACCTCTGCTCCTGAAGCAGTGTGGTACTACTCTACAGTAACAGCTCTCTGATGCAGCCTACTAGAAAGTGGAATTTGAAGGGAGGGTGAAGTGAATACACAGCCTCAGAGTCCAGCAGCCCCACCAGGTAATGCTGCCTGGGAAAGGAGGGCAGGAGACGCTGTACTCACACGGGATCCAGCTAAGCCAGCTGTCCAGGGAGCCTGGCCAAGCCGTGGTGGTGATGCTGGTGTGTGGGGAGGCTGTAGTCCTGCCTTTCCTGGCTGCCACTGCCATGGCTAATCTGGGGTGACCTGGGAACACAGGCAAAATTAACAGGGTGGGGATTTCCTCTCCAGTAGCACGTGTGCCCCGTAGCCCAGGGCTCTAATGAGAGCAAACACAATTAAAATATAGAGCTCAGGGTAAGCGATTAGAGCTTGGCCACATTGACAATGAGATGTGAAATGGAGAGGGAGGGAGCTGCTGGCAGGGAAGGCTCTGCACCAGCCAGCCCCTCCCATGCAGCCTTCTCCTTTGTATCCTTGCAAGTCCGCCTGCTGAAAGCAGAGAGATTGAGGGGTCCAGGGTGTTATGAGAAGGGGAATCATTTGGCTGCAGGGGACAAAACCCAAGAGCTGTTTTGTGCTGGCTCCTCCCCAGCCACGCAGAGTGAGCTGAAGGGTTTGCTCAGCTCCAGGAAAGCCCCATCATCAGCTAACACCCCTTTTTGGTTATTTTCCCTCCTGTCGCAGGGCTGAGGAGCAGTAAGGTTGGCTCCTGGGCTTGCAACAGGGCTGGTGCCCTCGTTGCTGGTGGCAGTGCTGCCACCAGGCTGGGGCCACACCGGCTCGGAAACTTTCCGTGAGCTCGGCCTGTGCACATGGCAATGCTGACACAGCCTGAGGGAAGGCTTCAGATTTAAAACAGGATGGTTTTACATCATTGCTTTCCCCATGGCAAAGCTCTTCTGCTAGCATGAACACTTCCTCATAGCCAAATTCCTTTCGCATCAGCGGGACAGGTGTGCCCGGAGCTGTGCTGAGCAGTGAGCAGGTCTGCAGCCACCACGGCACGGGTGGCACCCAGCCCCGGTGCCCAGGCTAGCAGGTATGTGCCTGTGGCTGCCCAGCCACCATGGCATGGGTGGCACCCAGCCCCAGTGCCCAGGCTAGCAGGTATGTGCCTGTGGCTGCCCAGCCTCCTGCCCTGCGTCCCAGCGGGTCCCTGCTCAAGCAGCCAACTCCACCTCACTCTGCCCATCCCAAGGTGCTCCTTGCATGGGGATCTTCCCAGGGAGGAGGAAACCATGTCTGCACTTCCCTTTGCTGAGCCCACGAAGCCAGCAAGCACCCTTTCTTTTTCCAGCAGTGTGCTTTGCTGCATGTGGGCATGGGGCTGGAGAGACGTGGGAATTGCTGTCATTGCTGGGACAATGAGTGCAGGTTAAATGATTTGTCTAGGGTCACCTGGGACTTCTGTGTCATTGGATGCCCAAAGCATCGCTCAGGTATATTAGAGGTGCCAGGCTGCAGCTTTGGTGAAGGGTGGACAGGACAGCACAGGCGAGCAGGCATTCACCCAGCACACAATTAGGAGTGCCAGGACATTTTGCCTGCCACAGGCTGTGGCATATTAGTCTAACATTGACCCTGGTTTAAAAAAACCTTTATCCCAACCCAGAAGAATGAACTAAGGCACCACTTTGGGAACAATGGGGACAGCCCTACTGCAGTCTGGTACAGGAGGCAAAGTCTCAGTGGGCAGTGTGCTGGGAGCATCAAGCATCCATCTTCCTGGAAAAGGGGCTGGGGGAGCCCTGACTCTCGCTCCCACCCTGTGCTGACTGGGTTCCCAAATCCAGACTTACCGACAAGTATCCTTCCCAGCGTCAGCCTCCCCTCCCTACTGCCCAGGCTCCAGTCAAGCCAGCACGTGTGGCAGGGGCATGCTGTGGGCTGAGATGGGAGCCCAGCAGGCACATAGCTGAGGGTGCAGAAGGGATGGTGGCTGCACTGCACAGCCCAAACAGGAAAGTCTGCTTTGCCAGCTCAGGAGCTGGGTGGCCCCAGCAGCTCCGCTGGCCCCACCTCGCTGCTGACCCAAGCAGTGTTCATGCAGGCGAAAAGCCAGCGAGGAACTCCCTGCTGGACCAGGAAGCAAAACCTGCCCTCCTGCCTGCAAGGAGCTGGAGGGCATTGCTGCCCAGTTCCATTCACTGGGAAATTCACTTCTCCAAGTTATCCCTGCAGCGATGCTGGGCTGGACTGTGTGGCTGCAGGCACTTAGCACAAGGGAATAGACACTTTCAAGGGGATGGGTGCATGACTGCATCCATCCCTGGTGAGCTCTGCACTTGGGAAGCCCAGCTCCTTGGCCCACAGGGCATGCACTGTGTGAGGGCCTGCAAAATGTGTGTGTGGATGAACAGGAATGCTCTGCTGCAACACAGCAGGGAGGACAGACAGGACAAGGGGATACTGCTTGGGTGGTTTCATCCTCCAGCGCCAACAGAAGCACCAGGCACACAGCCAGAAGCAATTTCACAGGCTTCCATTGCATTAAATTTATGCTTGTAAACTTCCTCCCTTGCTGCCAATTCAGCAAAGCCTGCCTTTTTGCCACATAAACTTGGGGTGGTGTCAGAAGCAGGGAGCCATACTGCAAAACTGCCAGTGTCTAGTGGCTGATGTAGTGATGGGAGGAGATGCCCCAGAAACCAGACCTGTCCCAGCTCTGCCCCACCACCCTGACTCACCAGTCCTTCCAGATTTTCACATGGCCACCAAGGCATTGCTACAGTGGGTGCCTAGCCACAGGAGAGGGGCTAGAGCTGCCCCTCAGCCACCTGAAAAATAGCCACACTCACAAGGGCCTTGCACTCCTGCTGCTCCGAAAAGCACCATCTCCAGGAGCAGGAGATGCGGGAATGATGCTGCAGAAAACCTCTGGGGGAACTTTTTGCTCTAAACTGGAAATCCCAAGGGATGCACAAGAGCAATGCATTATGGGGATGGGGGAATAAGAAATATTAAAATCCTCCAGGGAAAGGGGGTCTGCATATGCACACTAAGAGCTGAGCATGTAAGCAGCCTTTTCAACAGGTTGTTTGCTAGAGACAGCTAAAAGAGAAGAGATTCAGATCTTAGGAAGAAATTCTTTACTCAGAGGGTTATGAGGCACTGGAACACATTGCCCAAAGAAGTTGTGGCCTCATCCCTGGAAGAGCTGAAGGCCAGGTTGGATGGGGCCCTGAGCAAGCTGATCTGGTGCATGGCATCCCTGCCTATGGTGGAAGGGGTTGGAACTAAATGGTCCTTAGGACCCTTCCAACCAAAATAATTCTATGATTCTATGACCTCACTGAGACCAAGCTGCACAGGACCCTGGTGCCTTCCCACATTTTGGGAGGAGATTTGGTGATCCTGGTGATAGCCTGATGTCATGTGGGTGGACAACTGCTCAGCCTTATTGCAGGTGAGTTTGGTCTCCATTTGGTCTCCAAGGCTGGGAAGGGCTGCAGCAGTGGACCTTGTTCCAGCAGTGGGGCAAGGGAAAAGCTGCAGGATGGTCCTGGGTCCCTGAGACCCCCTCCCGTCATCCTCTCCCCCAACATCCCTGACAGTCGCACTCTTGGATAGAAAAGGGGTGTTGAACTGTCCTGGCACCATGAGCCCCACAGGGTTGGGATCCACACAGCCTACCCAGAAAAGTAAAATCCTAGCCCCAAAATCAACCCTGCTCAGGACAGTGAGACATGGCTTTCAGAAAAACGGGGGAAAGAGACCCAAAACCATTACAGTAAAATTGCAAACGTGCTGCATCCAGCCATGCTCTGCACCCTCCTTTGCTCCCTGCATCCCTGCATCTGCCGTGAGTCACTGTGGACCAGGTACCCCTAATTTTTTCGGTCAAAAATACAACCATTCAGGGGCTGGGAAATGAGAGGACTAGAGGCACGCTATATGTACTCCAGCTGCAGAAATAAGACATCACGGCTTGTGGACAGCAATCAGCCACTGAGCACAAGCGCCGAGAGGGCTCCAGAAGCAGGAACAGCGCCGAGTCCTCTCCTCAGGGTGACCGCGGCTGTGTCCGAAGCCAGGCCCAGGTGACCGTGATCCTGTGCAATGCCAGCTGGGAAATGCAGTCTGGCCGGGCACGATGCCAACCAGCTGGCTGCCTACAAATCCCAGCGCGCCGGGGAGCGGAGCTGCGCCCCATCCCTCTCCCGCCTGCTTCCTGCAGCGCGGCGGGGGGAAATATAAACAGCAGCGCCCGGGGCAGGGTGGGGATGCTGCCGCTGGACGGCCCGGGGGACACAGGCAGCGCTCGGGGTGAGTGAGTGTGGGCTTTTCTCTCTGGCAAAACCCTGTCTGTGTGCAGGGGGTAACATCTGCTCCCTGCTAGGCAGCCGTAGGAGGGGACCAGCAGCACCCGCCTGGAATGTTTTCCTGGGGTCTCGCAGCGAGACGTGTGCCTGTGCGCATCCTGTGCGCTGCGGGTTATCGGGGCAGGGAGATGGAAAGAAGTCGAGCTTGGTTTGCAGTGCTTGGAAGAGCGAAGCAGAAATTAGAGGTGGATTCTCCCACCAGGAAGGGCTGCCCAGCTCCGTTGCCTCCTTGCATTTAATTTTGACTTTCAGAGTATACTTGGCTGAGATTATGTCAGAGGAAAGCTTCTGCCTGCGCTGGGCTGGTGTTTGCCACCCTCTCTGGGAGGACACCCCGTCCCAGCGTGGGGCAGGGGGTGGAGGAAGCAGAGGGCTGCTCAGCATCTCCTGGCTTTCCAGGCAGCCCTGGCTGGGGGAGTAGCCCTGCTGCAGGACTTTCTACTCCTGGGGCAGTCGGGGAGTGCACAAGCAAGCTCTGAGCCCCCCATGGCAAGGCTGTGGCTCTCACGGCTGGCATCAGCCAAGTGTGTTGCCTACTGGCCCAGGCAACATTTTGCAGTCCCTGAACAATAAACATTAATTAAATAAAACTGGGGCATAAGACAGGTCTCTGTGGATACCCTGACTTGTCCTTTACACTGCATGTTGGCTTTGCTCTTTGCTTGCCCAGCCCCCCAGTACAGTAATCAGGTAGGGCCTGACTGGCTCACAGGCATGTGGAGGGGCAGACCAACCCCATCACAGGGGTCTCAGCCTTTATCCAAGCTCTCACCACACACTTCTACTTACTCTGGCCTTTTACAGCTGCGAATGAGCTGCTGATGCAGTGAACTGCTTCATTTATAGATACTAATTCACCATTCAAGCAAAAGTGGCAAAAAAGGCAACAAGGATGTGAACTAGAAACCTGCCTATAACATCTAACCTACTGTGGCTTTTAAAGACAGCCTTTTTTTGCTTGGAAAAGAGATCCACAACAGCTTTCAACAGTTCTACACAGAGTTTTTCTCTTTGAGAAAAATGAAAGTAAAAATAAAGCAGTGACTTGTGTTTGAAAAGCCATTTTTCCATCACATTTAGTTGGAACTATTAGAACAGTTTTTCTTGGAGCAAAGCTGCTGTCAGCAGAAACAGGTTCATTTGGGCTGCTGTACTTGGTGTGTAGCATGTTTCCTGTCTCCTTTCCACTCTTCCCCCTCTCAAGAATGACTATAGATTGACTACATTATAATCTTTCAGTTTAATTTTATATTTTCTCTTAAAGGCTGAGAGTTGAAGATGGCAGAGCTGGAAAGCACAGTCATAAACACCAATGTAAAACAGGTAAAAGGCTGTCCATTACAGAACACACATCCTGTATTTCTGAACCAAGTCTTGAAATGCCACCACAGAAGAGAACACACCACAGCCCAGAACTGTGGTAGCCTGAATTGCTCATGCCGGGGTTTCAGCAGAAGTGGCTGTCCCAGGGCTGCTGGGCACCTGGTCCCAGTGAAGTCCATGTGATTTCCAGTTGCTTGGACTGGGCAGGTACATTTGCTCACACTTCAATTTTGGAGCAGCCAGGGAGAAAGAAGCCGCTTCTCTACATACACAGAGACTTTATTCAGCTGTCCAGAACAGACACAAACGAAGGGTAGTACCACCAGTATATGCAGAGAAACCCAGCACAAACAGATAACTGTGGCTGTGCTGTCCCCACAAAGAACAAAATTATGGAGCAATCCCCTCTGTGTGAGCTGTCTTTGGAGCATGTGGCACTTATCAGACAGGTTAGGATTTCACAACTACCAGCCCCATCCTTGGTGGCCTGAAGATGAAGACTGGGTGTGGTACCTCTGGCATCAGGAACCATGACACAGGGGTGATACCTCCAGCACCCAACCCTACCACTCTGGTTGGTGCCCCCTGCTCACCCCATCTCCCTGAGCTCCTTCTCTGCTATCCCCTGACTCCTCTTTCCTCCCTGTCCTGCAGAAGGACCCCAGCATGGCACTGGTCATTGCTGTGACCACCAGAGCCATCTTCAACCTGGAGGAGGAGCACAAGCTCTACCTGGAGAAGGGCAAGGAGGAGTACACAAGGCACCAGCAGGCCAACCAGGACAAGCCCCTGCCACCAGGCACAGCCTTTGCCTTCATCCAGGTGAGCCCCATACCTGGCATGGGGAACATGCAGACACTCGCAGGATGGGGTGAAAGCTCAGCTTTCCCAGCTTTAAGTCTCAACTCCCATCACGGGGTGTAGTTAATACCTGTGCTGATCTCTTGGCCTCATTGCAGGGCACTGAGACCTGTGCTCCTGACCAGTCCATCTTCCCCTGGCTTTTCCAGGATGGTTGCTCTGTCTGGCTCTCCATAACATGCCAGCCTTGCCATAGCTGACAGATGCAGCACAAACCACTAACCTTAACTGGAAAAGAACCCCAGAACTGCAAAGGTACTGCAGTCATGCCTCTTAAAAAGAATCACATCTCCTCCCAGGCAGTGCAGTACGTTAACAAGAAGATCCTGGAGAGCAACCCAGCAGAGAGGGACCTCTTTGACATCCTGGTGCTCTCCAACAACAGCCCAGAGAGCGGCGTGCGCGTCATCAACAGCGCCAAGCACTACGGTAAGGGGGACCCATCCCTGGCAATGCCTGATGCCCCTGGGAGGCTGCAGGGCAGATCAGGCACCACAGTGGATCATCAGTGGCAAACAGAGAGCCAGGGGATACAAGGGGAAGTGGAGAAGGGGTTCTCCTGGAGCCCAGCTCCCCTCAGCCATATCTTTCACACCAGGAAGTCGCAGCATTTTGCACAGCCTGGGTATGTTCAGGCAGGTACTGAAAATAAAAAAAGTTGTTTAAAAAAGCCACCCTAAATCCCAGAGTGCTGTCAGGAGGAATGCTCATTTAAGAGAGGGATGGAGGGAATATTTACCTGCACTCTGCAGTTTTATAGGAGAAACAACAGGTCAAGAAGATGCAGCAAGAACACAGGCATTGGGAAATTCATTGCCCTGTGCTCTTGCAGCAAAGCACACTGAGATCCAGGGAGGGAGTGAGGGGCTGTGAGGAGGATGTTGCTCCATAAGACTTCACTCACATCCCTTGTCCTGAAGGCATGGAGATCTCCAAGTTCTGCTTCGTCAGTGACGAGGACTCCACACAGTACCTGAAGTCCCACGGCGTCAAGCTGTTCCTCTCAGCTGACAGGACAGATGTCTGCAACGCCCTCCGGAGAGGTACGTTCTCCCTTCCATCCCACGTCCCCAAACCCACCACACTCTTTCCAAGCAGCTCAGTACCAAGAGACAACACCAGAGCCTGTGATTTCATAGGGACAAGGGGTAGATGGCACATCGATTACCAGTACAGTCCTGAACAATTCGGTCTCCTTTTCTGTCCTTACCAGTAGCCTGCAAACACACCAGGCTTGCTCAGATGCCCTCATAAGTCACTGAGTGCATTATACATCAGCTCTGCCATGGGCTGGTCATTCCTTGCCTGACATTTAAGCCTTTCTAACCAAAAATGCAATTCCGTTCATCAATGAGAGTTTATCAGTGATTCCCAGGACTTTGTGAGGATGCCACAGAAATTTGCTGTCTTGATACATGCAGAGTTACTGTGTGCTCAGTAAGCACGTGTCTGACCTCAATCAGATGAAGTGCAGTCTCCCCAACTCCTCTAATGGGGTTAATCACCTTCTTATTAATTCACTTGGGTATGAGCACATCAGCTGGCCACCATCCTTCAAGGTCAGGAGCAAGCCATCTGCAACCTGGACTTTCCTTCACTACACAGCACATTCTTGCAACCTCCTTGAGAGAATCATTGCCCTGACAAGTGTCTCCCATCTGGGAGCCTGGGTCCACATACGAGGGTGGGCAGGGAGCAGCTTGTAAGAAGAGACTGTAATTAAGCCAATTACCACAATCAGTGGAGATGCCAGCCCGTATTATTCACACCACAGTGTGCTAAATCTGGGCATCAAAGATTGAGGCTTGGCAGGGTGAGCAAGCACCAGGAGGAGGGCTGCTCATGCCTTGACAACCACCCACCATCTCTTACTACACTTCAGTATCTCCCCAGACCTCGGTTTCTGATCAGCAGCACTTTCTCAGGGTGTAACATAGCCATGGAAAGGCTGGGCTGACTCCCCCAGAAAGCTCCCTGACTTGGAGGCCCTGGCATGGTGATGTGGGACAGGACTGCAGCAGATGCATGGGGAGCAGCTGCCCCAGGGAGGGGTGTCCCTCCTGACCCCACCTTGCTCTGCCTCACAGGGGTCTCAGCGGCACTTGTCTTCCAGCAAGAGGTGCAGGCCCCCAGCACTCCACTCCGTGTGGTGTTTGACGGGGATGCCGTGCTCTTCTCCGACGAGACAGACCAGATCTTCCAGGAGCAGGGCCTGGAGGGGGCAGTGCAGTACGAGCGGGCAATGGAGGCCGTCCCCATAGGAGAGGTGAGCATGCCACCTCGCTTCCATGGGCACCCACAGGCTCTGCTGTCTCCTACTAGGGCTTTGGCATGAACAGTCACAAAAGCAGAAATCCTTACAGAGTCCCTATGCATCCAGTACTCAGTCCCTGGTGTGGGCCTGATCTGGAGTCTCACTGGAAATGGATCTGTTATCTCCTGTAAATAAGCCCTAAATATCTAGGATTGTGGCTAATCCCAACACCACCTTTTGTAGGCTGTGACCTGTTGCTGTCCAAGTCCCTGCAGGACTCAGACCCAGAGGCACTGGTGGCTGGGATGTACCTTGCTGGTCACTTTGGGATTAGGATGAGCACCACAAGGCTCACCTTCCTCCCAGGGACTGCAGTGCACAGCCCCAGTCCCAGCATTGCCCGGTCCTGGAGCCCACAGGCATTGTGTGCTCTGCAGAGCCCTGAGAAAGCCTGGGAGAGGAACAAGTGGCTTGTACAGGCAGAGCAGGTGTTTCCTTATTTCCCACACACTCCCAACAGTCTTGCTGTCCTTCCAGGGTCCCCTGAAGGCTTTTGCCATGCACCTCGGGAAGATGCGTAACAAGTTTGGCCAGGAAGAATCCCCCATCCGCACCTACCTGGTGACAGCGCGCAGCGGCCGGGACATGGGCGTCCGAGCCATCAAGACGCTCCGGGAATGGGGTCTGCCCATCGACGAGGCTTTCTTCATGGATGGGGCTCCCAAAGGCCCCATCCTCGCCCAGATCCAGCCTCACATTTTCTTTGATGATGGGCTTCATAACATCCAAGGGGCCCAAAATGTGGGGGTACCCTCCGCCTGGGTCCCTTCCTGCTGCTGATGGGCTGGGGGCCAGCAGTCCTCCCTCCCAGTAACACAAGAGGACTGGGTCAGTTGGAGGCAAAACTTCTGGTGGAGAAGGAAAGATCTCCTAATGTGCAGCAAGCAAATCTCAGGGAAAGGGGACGAGAGCATGGACTCCCATGCAAAGCTTGATGCATATTTCTGCTCCTGATAAGAGGTTCTCTATGTCTTAGCATAAAGCCAAAAGACACAACTGCTCCAGGATGGGAGGATACCTTTGCTGTGACACTGAGGACTACACCTACCTGCCATGTAGGACCTGGGAACTTTTCTCAAAGAAATTAGTGAAGCTAATGCCGCACACACAAGCTGAAAGAAGCAAGGAAAAGAATGCTAGTTTTGGCTGTGCTCAGACAATCTCCAAGATAGAGCGACACAGGAAGGACATCAGCCTGTTGAGCCGAGTCCAGAGGAGGCAGACCAAGATGATTAAAGGGATAGAGCACCTCTCCTGTGAGGAAAGGCTGAGAGGATTGGGATTGCTCAGCCTGGAAAAGAGAAGGCTTCAGGTCTTCTGAAGGCGGCCTTCCAGGACCTGAAGGGAACCTACAGGAAAGATGGAGAGGGATTACTTACAAAAGCATGTAGTGACAGGACAAGGGGGAATGGCTTCAAACTGAACAAAGGCAGGTTTACATCAGATATTAGGAAAAAATACTTTTCTGTGAGGGTGATGAGGCACTGAAATAGGTTGCCCCGGGAAGCTGTGGATGCCCCATCCCTGGGAGTGTTCAAGGTCAGGTTGGATGGAGCTCTGAGTAACCTGGTCTAGTGAAAGGTGTCCCTGCTCACACCAGGGTGGTGGAAACTGGATGATCTTTAAGGTCTCTTCCAACCCAAACCATTCTATTATTCTATGATTCTATGATTTATTCCCATCTGCCTAAAGGGAGCCCTCAAGACCCTGCCTCACCAGACACACTCATCTTGGTTTCCTGAGGAGATTGATGTGCTAGTGAGTGCTTCAGGCAGCTCCAGCTGAACTCAGAAGAGGGAGAAACACTTCAAAACTGTAAAGGACCAAAAACCTTTTAGAAATGGGTGAATGGGTTAAAGAAAGAAAGCCCTAGCTATTCCTCCTTATAAAAGAGGTTATAGCACAAGACAGCTTTCCTTAGACATGCGTACTGCTCAGAGTGCTTGTAGGAGACAGACCTGTGGGACACAGCTCCTGGAGCTGCGAGACAGGGACAAGGCTACAACCCAGCACTGAGGTCCCACCAGGAGAGGGCACTGGAGATAGGCTGCCTGCAGCGCAAGCCATGGAGGGGCCCGGGCTGCAGACCGGCACCGCTGGGGCTGGGGCAGACTGGGGACTATGGCGAGCCTTAAATGGATTTCCAGAGCCGTGGGTGGAGGGCAGGAGTGGGGGGTCTCAGGAGCAACTGCTCCTTGCACATGGGGTACGTGGTTGTGCTCGGTTCCCTGCCTGACATCACACCACACTCTGAACAGGCACCCCTCTCCTCTGGCAGTTTGGACTCAATTTTTAATTTTCCTGGGGAAAAAGGAAGCTGCGAGGTTCACCTGCAGGTTTCTTTCCCTAGGGCTGGATGTGAGTTGCCACTAGAGGCCACTGTGCTGTCTGGGGACATGGCACCTCAAATCCCTGCCGGCTGTCCAGAAATGCCTCCTAAAAAAAACAAACTGGCTGCTCAGGCGGCAGCGGGATTATGGACAAGGAGATAAAGATGATGCTGGCTTAGTTTTTTTTAATCTCAGTGTAATCATAAAATAATTAGTTTTAAAGGCTTCACAAGTATTGCTCTCGCCAAAGCTTATTCCCCCCCCCAATAAATAAATAAACAAGCATCCCAGTGTGAGTGCTTGTTCCTTGTGCCCGTGTCTAGCAGTGTGGGAGGAAGGGTGGGATAACTCAGTACTCCTTTACATACATTCATTTATTTATCAGGTGTTTGGCATGTTCATCAAAATGGCTTAAATACACAAGAAACCTACAGTGGGCCTTGGATTAGGCCCTTGAATGTCGTCTTGTATCTGTCTCCAGGCTCACTCCTGCTACCCTGAGCATGGGATTCTGCACTTCTTGCCTTAGCAAGGGCAGCTGCTGGCCCTGACATGCCACTGGCAGAGGTCCTGTTCCTGCCTTCATGGCCACCGCTTGGGTCCAAACTCAGGATTGCTACGGCAGGGCAGAGACGCCCATGTGCACAGATTTGATAGGAAGCCACCTCCAAAGAAGCAAAGCCTGGCGGGGTCTTGGCACCAGCCATCTGGCCCCTGGCCCTTTTGCTCAGTGCAGATGCTGAAATTAGATGTTTCGAGGTAGCAACATCAACAACATCAGCCACTCATCATTCGCTAATAATGCTAAGCAGCCGTCAGCTGAGCAAACATTAATTACAGGATGCTCCAAACATGCTCAGTAAGCAGGTGCAGATATTTGTCCCACTTTTGTGCAGGTCAGATACCACCAGGCTCTGTGCCGGGATCCAAGCCCCCACCTCCAGCCCTGCTTGCCACACACAGCCAGCTGCTTCTGTGGCAATGGCTGCTGGACACAGACCCAGTGCCGGAGGTAACGGTGGTCCTGGGCATCTTCCACCACCCTGACCCGTCACATTTGCTGATGCCTGGATGGGGCCAGCAGGAGCTTGGTCACCGCCTTGGGCGAGAGGAAATTAGCTGAGTCAAGGGTGGTGGGGACAGGCCCACGTGAGCCGCTGCAGTGTGTGGGATGCTAAGGCAGCGGGAAAGCGCCACATGCCTTCCTCCAGCACTGTCAGCACAGTGGGGGATGACAGGGCAAAACGTGCCCAAAATAGGAAAAAAGGAAGGAAACTCGGGGCTTGTGGGGTTGCATCATATAGGGCCAAGTACAGCTGCTTCAGGCCATAGTTCAACCTTGTAGCATCAAAACTGCCCTTATTGCCCTGCTCCAATGATGTGCCATCAAAAACACCCTCTGTCAAGGACTGCTGCAGCTTCATGCCCTACTGCAAGGACAAACTTGCTGTTTCTGTCTTAGGCATCTCTAATAAGTTCATTTATGCTTGGGATACTCCTCAGGTTTCGGCTTTCTGAGGCATCTTAAGCTCCTTCCTTCAAGGGATTGCTGATGCCCCAGGGTCTTGTGATGCGGCTGCAACCTGTAGAGGGTTTAGCTGCTGGGGCTGGTTATGGCATGCTTCTCTGATACCCATTTCAGGTTTTGCTGGCCAGGGCAAGGCAGGAGCAGACCACACTGCTGTGTCACCACCACAGATAGGCTCCCTTTGAACCCTGCCGGGTTTCATACCTTTCCGCTCCGGGAAGAGAAGTGCAAAGGGGGCTCTGAGGACCTGCACTTGATTCTGACCATTGCTTTCCAACAACCCCCTTCAAACCCAGCCAAAGCTGCCTGGTGTCTGGGTTCCCCTCTAAGACACCCTCCTCCAGAAAAGGAAGTGGGCCTCTACTCTTCTCAGCCACAGGCAGGCCAGCTGCCTTCTCTGCAGGGCCCAGTTCTGCCAGCGATGCCGAACAAGTGGCCCTTGTTTCAGGGTGGGGCGCGTGACCCCAGGGATCAGAGGCTGCAGCTGGTTAGCCCCGAGGAGTTGTGGGAGACCTTTGCCCAGGACCGTGCCCTTAATCCCTTCCTCACTGCACCAGTCAATTTAGAGTTGCAATGCTAAAAACAAAACAACTCAGTGCTAAGCAAGAGAAAGGGTTTTATGAAATGGTGGTACTGCAGGGAGGGAAGATTGGTGGGTATTTGTCTGCTAATAGAGATCTGCAGTGGCAGTGTCCAAGCTGTTCAGCTTCATTGACTCCTGGCTGCAGAAGGAGAGGATGCTGGAGGCTGCAGGTCCTGGGCATAGCTTCAATGTCTGCCAAGGATGCTCCCACACCTCCCTAACCTACAAGAACCTTTGGTCATGAGCACTGAGCAAGGCATCTTTACATTTTTGACCATAACCCTAGCCCTAAGTCACCCTAGTAGCAGTGTACCTTGAGAAACACTCAGGAGTTCTCAGCCAGAGAGGCCGAGATGCCACGTCCCACGCTGCAAAAAATTATTAACAGGCTGTTGTGCATGTAGAAGGTCAGAGAAGAGGGTGTGCAAAGCCACAGACTGTGTTTGCCAATGTGCTTAAAACTGGTTTTAAGATCTTAACCCCAGGCAGTCACATTTAAAATAGTGGCTGTGGTGGCAAGTATAGATGGAGCTTAGCAGAAAGGTGGCAATAAATTAGAATTCAGAGCCTTTGTGGAAATATTGACACAGCAGAAACTGCCCCAGGAGGTCCAGACTTACTCACCAAATCACCAGTGAGAGCTGGTTGCTCCCACTTCAAGAAAACACATTGCAACTTTTAAGCTGATCCTTGGGTTGCAATGGGGTGTTGACCCTCATCTTTCTGAGCCCACACTCCTCTCAGGATCAGAAGTGTCAATTGCTTCAGTGTTTTGTTATGTGGAAGAGACATGATTGTACAAATGATGGTCGTCTTAGGGCAGCTTCTGCTGGAAACTAAAGGAAATAATTAAATGACATCTAGTGCTGGCAAAGGAAATGAAATGTGTGCCTGGATGTGGCTGGAGGCATTTCTCTGCATCATGATGGAAACTCCACCAGCATGCCAATACCCCCCCTCCCAAGTCAGGTTTACATGGGGGACAGAAGCAGGAATTGCTCAAGGTGGTGACAAGGTGAGTTGGGTCCCTGTGTTCCCCATCACATCCTGGCGTGGGTGGGGATGAATCAATACCATCATTGTCACTTATCACCCCATCCTGTCAGCCACGGGTCACGCTGCCTTGCTGCCGGGGTCTGCCAGGATTGTTGTTGCCCTTCCCTGGCAATTTCAGCCTGCTGCAAAATAACTCAGGTGAGGCAAACAACGTGAGATCCCTGCCCTAAGGAGCAGACACGGCCAGCAGCCAGGGAGAGGCAGGTCTCCTCCTCCCCAAGGTGGGTGCCAGGTGTGTCACTAGCCATGGGGGAGGATGGGCCAGGGGATGACGAAGAACATCCAAAGCTGAGCAGGGTCAGGAGCGGGCAGGAGGTGTGGGGGTGGCAAGGATTTGGGCAGGGCCATGAAATGCGTGGGACACAGGGACAGGCGATGTCAAGCTTGGCAGCAGCCCACTGAGACAAAGTAGTGTGTAAGTAAACCCTAGCGAAGATACCAGAGCAGCTCAGAATCTTAAAGACAATAAATAGATTTCACTTATGAAATCCCTTCTGGGTTTTGTTTTTAAATAGCTAGGAAAAAGATGGAAGAGCAAGATGTGACGAAACACTCCATGTTTGAAGGCTGCTGCAAATGGCCCTGATGAGGATGGAGCCATGCTCAGAGCTCCTGCTGTTATGACATCCAGTTGTGTCACACGGCCATCATGAGCCACCCTCACCCGCCAGCAGGATCACGGTTTGCAGCATGAGGGACACCAAAGGAAAAAATACCAGCCTTGGCCTTTTGCAACTCCACTTAGCATTTCCCCAAGGTCACTGCAGCCCATGATGGCAGCCAGAACATGTTTCAGCAGGCTGCTGGCCAGCTGTGCCTCCAAACCAGCCCCAGCCAGCTGGTATGAATGGACTGGGGATTGCCACCACCCATGATGCCAAGGACATCTTCCCCACTGGGACACAACGGCCAAGGCCTGCATGAGTCACCTTGTTGTGCACAGCACAACCCCTCCTCTGCTCCCAGGTTTCCCACCACCCAGAGCTGCTACTAAACCACCTTTTAGTCTTGCTTTTGTGGGTGTTACCCTGAAAAAGGGTGTAGTTTGGGATGTGCCAGTGCCACTGCAAAATGCACCCTCACCTTGTGAATTGTACATCAGTTTAGGAAACAGTGTAGAGAGTGGGCGAAGTCCTGGCCCCGTGCCGGGAAAAAGTTACCACTACTTCCCTCAGGATCTCAGGCATGGTGAATCAGGCTCTGCTAATGAGCTGCATCCAGCACCTTCACACCAGCACCAGCACCAGCAGAGGCAGGCTGCTTGAAACCACACTTGCACAGGCTTGTGCACCCGTAGGCTCTGCTCAGCTTAGATGGGAGAATGGTTTTCTTTTCTTTTAGCAACGAGCTTCAAAATCAGAAATGCATTTTCTTGAATTTGAAGACACCCTCTAAAAGTCCCACCCACATCTGAGCAAAAAAAATAATCTGCATCTCTGAGCTGAAGCTTTCTGCGCCCTGTAGGTCATTGCAGTTCACAACATTGGTGCTGCTGTGATCAATAAATTTAGGAAAAAAACACCGAGGAAAGGGTGAGGGCAAACACACAGCCATGTGTAAGGACAAAGAGACCACTGTAGCAACCCTGGCAGAGGTCTGCCAAACTGCAAATGGGAGACCAGCTAGAGCCCCCCAAAAATAAGGCATTTGAAACTGAACATGAGCCAGTGTGCTCCGGTGGCCAAGGAAACCAGTGGCATCCTGGCCTGTATCAAAAATAGTGTGGCCAGCAAGACTAGGGCAGTGATTGTCCCTCTGTACTGGGTGCTGGTGAGGCTGCACCTCAAGTCCTGTGTCCAGTTCTGGGCCCCTCACTACAAGAAAGTCATTGAGGTGCTGAAGCATGTCCAAAGAAGGGGAGTGGAGCTGGTGACGGGCCTGGAGCACAAGTCCTATGAGGAGAAGCTGAGGGAGCTGGGGATATTTAGCCTGGAGAAAATGAGGCTCAGGAGAGACCTCATCACTCTCTACAACTGCTTGAAAGGGGACTGCAGTGAGGTGGGAGCTTGTTTTCCCAGGTAACAGATGACAGGATGACAGAAAATGGCCACAAGTTGTGCCAGGGGAGCTTTAAACTGGATATTGGAAAAATTTATTCCCTGAAATGGTGATCAGGCATTGGAACAGACTGGCCAGGGAAATGGTGGAATCGCCACTGCCAAAGGCATTTAAAAGCCATGCAAATGTGGCACTTAGGAACATGGTTTAGTGGTGGACTTGGCAGTACTGGGTTAATGGTTGGACTCGATGATCTCGCAGGTCCTTTCCAACCTAAAGGATTCTATGTTATAAACTAAGCTGCATCAGGTCCCTGCCTGTGGGGCAAAGGGCAGATGGGACAGCCAGGTGTCACTTGCAGAGGAGACCCCAATCTCCCAGAGCTGGGGTGCTCTTCCCAACTGGAGCTATTGGAGCTGAGTCATTTGACCCCACCTTGGGAATCCTCTCAAGCAGGCGCCGAGGTTGCGAAAGCATGGCCGGGCCCCAGGGGCGTGTCACCCCACACCCACAGCTGGGGCTGCAGGGGAAGATGTGCTGGTTCACCCCTTGGAGCCACAGGGGATGCAGGGGGCTAGGGAGACAGAGCAGCAAGGAAAGGGGTTCATCCACTGTGACAAAAATAGGAGTGAGGAGGGATAGACCCCTCCATTGCGTTGCACACGTTCTCTAGATACCTCAGCTGTGGCATTCCCTGTTTGCTCCACAAACAAGGAAAAGTGTGGAAAAAACCCTAAGCCCAGGCTTGTGCTACTCTATCTTTTTAAGATAATATGGTGCAACTTTCACAGTCCCAGCCTATAAATACCTAGACATGCTCCCAGCTCCTGGTTAAACATACCCACTGTACTTCTCAAGGCTTTAACATCAGGGCAAACATTCCACAGAGGTGCCTGAATGCAGAAATCTTGTCTCCTTGCTGGAGCCACTGGCCTCCCAGCATGCAGGCACTGCCGTGTCAGCTCCAAAACTACTGGTGTCAAGGGACAGAGACAGATTAAAACCTCAGGGAATAAGACCCCCAGTCCCTTCCCATCCTGCAAGCATCCAGGAGAGGATCACTATTGTAACATTTCCTGACACAGCCCCATTGTCCCTTTTCCCAGTAAACCATTGGGGAAACATGGGACACGTAAGTCACTTAGAACAGCTCAAAAAGCAGCGACCCTCTTGCACTGGTATGAGAGCAGCCCCAGATGAGGACACAAGCCTTGCTACCATGAAGCTCAAGCTAAGATTCATTCACAACAGCAAAGCTTGCCTCTAATCCCTTGGAATCAAAAAAACAGACACAGCCTGGGTCCGGAGTTCTTTACTCTGCTGAAGTACTTTGCTGTGCATTGTGTGATGGTACGTGACTAGCATGGCATGCTGTACTCACCAGCCCATCCCTGCACACTGGAGCCCACTCCATAGCCACGGGATTCTAGCAGAGACTGGCCAGACTGGAAATGCTTGAGGAGCTACCATAGGTGCCCCAGCCTGGGGGCCAAGGTGCAGGTTGTCTGGCCAGCTACAGTTTCCCAGCCACTTCAAAGAGAAGGGAGGAGGACTGGTACTTCACTTGCTCTGCCACAGGCTCCAGGGAAGCCTATAAGGGACGTAGGGGAGGCCTGGGCCTGGCGTCAGGGCTGTCCTTTTTGTCTGCAAATTACATTTGTAAAGGGGTTTAGAGCCCTTTGTGAAGGGTGGGTTTGCTTGGATGGGGCCACAGTCGGACTGGTTTATGTCTGACCCACTCCTGCCCACGAGCATCCAGGGGGATGAGAGGAGGAGACCCATGAGCTGGAGCCTGCAGCAGCAGCAGCAGCACCAGCACCAGCAGCACCAGCAGCAGCGATGCCTCTGGGGTCAGGCTACCGCTGCTGCGGACCCGCTATGCCTTGGCCACTTGCCCGAATGAGCCACACTGGGTTTTGCTGAGTCATGCAGTGCCTCGGGGCCGGGAGGGCAACGGGTTTTGCTGACTCATGGTCAGTGGCACTCAGCTTGACCACACACCTGCAGGGGCAGGAGGGAAGCAGGTGCTGGCCGAAGTAACGGGACCCACCAGGTTCAACCAATGCCTCCAGCGATCGCTCCAGAAATCCTCATCCCAATGGCAGCTGTGTCCCACAAGCAGGCGGCAGGCTTCCTGAAGCCCATCAGCTTGACCAAGATGTGGCAATTTGGAGAGCTCATGGGACAAGACACAGCCCAGGGCAGAAATGCCCTCTAAAAATACTCAGGATGGATCACAGCTGGGGGGGTAGCATGCACGGACCCAGGGCAGCAGGGCAGTATGAGGCCCTGGGAGGATGGAAGAGGCTTAGGGACGGAGTATGGGAAGGAGATGGTACAAGTGAGGTGCCAGTGACATGACCCAGCAATTTTACAGAAGTTGCATGAACACAGATGTGACAGGAGAGGGACAGGAACCTCATCACAAAGCTAGGGGCCCCCCACTCCAGCAGCGCCCACCTCATCCCACAGGCTGCTACTTTCCCATCCCCACGACTAGGCACAAGCAGAGCAGAAAACAAGCACCCCCAGCCCTCAGCTACAATGTCTGTAAATCCGATTTAATTTTTATTGTTTTTCCAGCAGGTCTCGTGGCTCTGCAGGAGCTCTGCTGGGGCAAACTGGACAGAGATTAGCTGTGGCCTCCTGAGTTGGTGGGGTGACACCTCTGAACCGTTACCACACTCCAGTGGTGGTGAAGAGCCCATCCCTGTACTCAGTCTGCATTTTGAGGAAGGGGCAGACCTCAGGGACTGCCGGTGTCCCCCTGGCTCTGCCCTGCACCAGCATCGTTCTCAGCAGCTGCAGGTGGCACAGTGTCACCACAGTGCATTTTGAGGGGTGGCAGATATGGCTTGACATCTCCTCCTGGCCCCCCACTGCACCTCCCAAAAAAGCTGTGGTCTAGGATATGCCCATCTTCCCAGAAACACCCAGCTGGGAGGGATTGGGGGGGAAGAATCCCCCAAACTGGCGGTGTCCTGGGGCCAGGGAGAACCACGGGGCTGGGGGGCTGCCAGGGCCCCACTGTGCGGGGGTGCACAATGAAACCCCCGTGGTGACAGCGGGTGACAGGGTGGCCGAGGTCCGTGAGCAGCCGAGCCCCGCGAGGAACTCGGGGTCTGCTGCCTGGGGCTGTGCGTGTGTCCTGCGTGCCCCCCTCTCCACACCCGTGGGAGAAAAAACGCCAGATAACCTGGAAAGAGCAAAAAAAAAAAAAAAAAACCAGCCCAGCAGAAGGAAGTTAAAGGCAGTCCAGAACGGGGCACGCGCGGCCGGCCAGGCATCTCGTGACTGATTTCACGGTGTTTATTCCCTTTCCCGGGGGCTGAGTCACGGCCCGAGGCGCCGGGGGGTCAGCCCGGGGGGAGCCGTGAGGCGGCGCCCCCGGCCCCGCGCCCGCTCCCCGCCCCGGCCCGCCCTCACGTGACGCCGCTGGTTGCAATTTTAGACCGTCAGCTGACTCCAGAAATCCGTGGAGAGGGGCCGCTCTGCCTACAAAAACAGGGACGGAAAGCGGCAGCGGCGTCGCGGCCTCTCAGCGTCGGGACCTCCAGCCTCTGACCCTTCGCCACCGCCGCCAGCAGCGCCATCGCCGCCATGGGCCCCCGCGGCCTCCTCCTGCTGCTCGCCCTGGCCGGGTCCTGCGCCGCCCTCATCAGGTGAGAGGAGGGGATTCGTCAGGGGCTGCTGAGCCCCCCGCGTTGGGGGGGACATGGGAAAAGCACCCCCGGTGCTGCTGCAGCGGTGGCCTCCGAGCTCCTGTCACAGCCCTCCATAGCGGGTGGCTCCCCCTCCATCCAAGAAAGGAGGGGAAGGTTCGGAACATCCCCCCCATCCTGCGCATGGAGGGGCCTCGCCCCAGCTTCCCCTACACCTGGTGACCCTCTGGCAGCCCGCCGGCCTTTCCCCCTATCCTCTGGCTTTGGGAAAAACACTGAACGCAGCGCGGCGAGAGGGATCTGGCATAGGGTGCTGGCAGGAGCCCAAACCTCACCCACCTCGTACCGGCGCGTCCCCTGTTTTGAGTGGAGCCCTGCTGCCCCCCTTCCCTAGGTATCCCTGCCCTACACGCTCCCTCTAATAGGTGTGTGTTTGCCGTCCCCACACAGGATCCCCCTCACCAAGTTCCCTTCCATGCGGAGGATCCTGAGAGAGGCGGGCAGTGAGATCCCAGATACGAATGCCATCACCCAGGCCATCAAGTACAAGCTGGGCTTTGCCGAGGAGGGCAAGCCCACTCCGGAGATTTTGAGGAACTACATGGATGTGAGTAACAACCCCCCTGCAGACCATCCCCTGCACTGCAGCAGACCCCAGCACAGTGTCTCTTGTAGGGGTACCCATTCCCGGGGGGGTGAGACATGCCAGCCTCCCGCCAGCCAGGAAGGTAAAGGAGGGAGAGATGTTGATCCTCTAGGACAGATTCATACACCCCCGTGGCTTAGTGAGTGCATACCAAAAGGTGCTTCCCATCGTTACTGAATTAAAAATACTAATACTAGTAATTATAACAACAACAAACAAGCCGCTGCCACCCAAGCAGGAGCTTTTCAGTTTGTGACCTATTTCCTTTCCCCTGATTGTAAGTCAGCAGGCCCATAAATAGGGGCCTGCTGACTTACAATCCTTCCTAGCATCTTCTGGCCATTTGGACTCTACTTCTGGCAAGACAGGGGCATAAAAATCACGCTCCGCTCCTTGAGGATACTAGCTTACTATGGTACTGAGGATGCAGGACCCTTCCTCTCACTATCCTTCATCTTTTGCACTGCCCTGGGAAAAGCCACCCTTTATCTCCACTTTCTTGTCAGCAACTTAGGGAGCAAAGCGACTTGGGTGGTGGTGGAAAGAGAAGCCAGATAAAGGGCATGAAGTTTGCCCTTGCCCTGCTGCCAGACACGTGTGGGGTTTACTATTTCAGGGTTCCTTACCGGGCAGTGTAGGCTGAGCATTAGCTGGCAGAATAAAACTGGGCCCAGATATTTAGGCATTAATTCAGCGTATGTTCCCCCTGCTGCCCTTCCCCAGCGGCTCTTGTCACCCAGCCAGTGCCGTCCTGTCCTGGGAAGGGCCACCGGTGTTTCAGTTGGCAGTGTTGAAAGCCACGGCGAGCGGTTGTGTCACGGTGCTGTCTCTTGCAGCCACAGCTCAGACCGCCACTCAGGGCAGCACTGTTTTCCCTTGTCACAGAGGCACCAATCCAACCTGTGGTGGCAGATAAGGGACCACTGGGTCCCTCCCAGCCTGGCTGAAAATACTTTTGCTGCCGAATGAATTCGTGGGACAAGCCCCACTAGCCTGCCTCGTTTGCTTCCTGCCCTGGGACCCTTCATGGGTCTGTGTGTGTGAGAAACGCAGCCCCTGTACCGGGGGTTAATTTTCAAGCCCCAGCAATAATTACAGAACCACTGGAAGCAAGTGCTGCCTCCCCATTATGGCTAATTGCAATGTTGCAATGAATTGTTAATTAGTTAGTGAGCAAGCCTTGCAAACTAAGCGCACAGGAGGTGAACAGCTTTGATAATCCTGTTTTCTTCCCTTCCCCCCTTTCCCCCCTCTTAATTAAGTACACGTGGGGTTTGGAAAAGCTACTGGCTGACTTCCCTTGCTAGCAGCCTTCTCTTCAGAACCCTGAACCAGCTGCTCACCAGGCAGGACACAGCTCCCTGCCTGTTTGGGAGGACTGGGGAAAAATGAGTCCGTGTAGCACCTACCTACCATTTTCCATTCGTCCTCTCCTCTGTGGAGAGAGGGATACTTTGCCAACAACTCAGCCGTTCAGGTTTCTTCCAGTCCCAGCAGAAATGTAGTCTTAGACAAAGGTGTATCCATCAGATACCTGTGCTACAGGGACTTCTCCCAGTCTTTCACCCTGGAGGCCTAAATCCATCTCTGGCGGTGCTGCTCATGCTCTTTGTTCCCACCGCTCCTCCAGTCTTCCACCTCTCGAGACTGAGCATTTGTTTATTCCCCCCCATTCCCAGAGCTCACCATCAAGCACCAAAACCCCCAGCAGCTGTACCTCCACCTGCAGTGGGCAGTGCTGCTGCTCGCTGCAACCCACAGTTTCTCTGCAAACCCACGGGCAAAGCAGCTTCCCAGCCAGTTTCAGCTTTTCAATAACGCAGGCGTTTTGCTTGGCTTCCTTCCATCATTTTTTCTCATCCTTGTAGTGAACTGCATGATAGCCTGCAGACCTTGCCCCTTCTCTTCCTTCTGTCTCTGTGCCCCAAATGTCCTCTCCCGCACACACCCATCCCACTTGTCCTCAGTTTATCCTTTTCACACCCGCTGTAATAATGAACGCTGAAGGGGAACCTCCCTTCCAGAGGACAAAGGCTGGGAACCTGTGGATGCCAAAACCAAGAGGAGGGCAATGTCTAGATAAGAAGCTGATCTTCTATTCAACCCTAAGAGATTTTTTGGTCTTTAATCCCTGCTTTTAGCCAGCTGCTTCTGCTCATGGTTCCCTTTTTCTGCCTTGCAGGCCCAGTATTTCGGTGTGATTGGCATTGGAACGCCCCCCCAGAATTTCACTGTGATCTTCGACACTGGCTCCTCCAACCTCTGGGTGCCATCCATACACTGTTCCCTTATAGACATCGCCTGCAGTAAGTGTCATGAGTGCCAGAAGCTGCTAAACAGCTTCTCCTTCCCTGCAAAATGCAGAGCTTTGCATTGCAAGAGGAGAAACTGAGGCAGCAGCATGAAAGGACTTGCCAGAGGCTGATGGGCTTTTTAGGGTGAGAGCAGGAAATACAATCCCAGCTTTGTGCATCCATCCTTCATTAGTCTTTCCTGGGTTTTTTCTTTTCCAAGTAACTCCTGTACAGGGCCAAATCTTCCCCAACAGCTTCAGCCCTACAGCAGGGGAGCAGCATCATCAGCTGTGATGTTTCTCCCCAATTTATAGACAAATGCTGCTGTTATCCCATTGCGCAAGGCTGACTTTTTTTAAGTCAGCCTCTTGCCAGATCTGATACAAACTGTCCTAGTTTCTGGTTTATTGCTGCACAGAGCATGTGTGTGCATGTTTATGGAGTTATAATTAACGAGAGCCAGGTAGGCACAGTGAAATGAGAATGTCTTAGGAACTACAAGTTGTTTTTTTTTTATTCTGTGGCATTCCTATGCAATAACTTCCACAGCTGAAGATGTCAAACCTGGCTATGGCAAAATGCCATCCAAAAGCTTCTGGTTGTGCTGCTTAAGCAAAGTGGAGAAACCTGTGGAGTCAACAGATGCAACCATGAAAGGCATTCCACGGTGCTCATTGGGAGTAGAATGGAAATTTGGACTTCTTGTACACAGACCTTCTCTTTCCATATGTGAAACAAGATTTAGGACACTGACAGGGTGGTGAGGTTCAGACCTGGTATGCCTAGGGGGTTCCTGATTTATAGCAGGGAGATGGTTTCTCAAGGCAGTGCCTTGGGAGGTGCTGGGGCCAAAGGAGCTTAACCTCCTGCCAAACTGGAATCCAAACTGGGACCCAGACAGCCTAGCTGGGAAACTCCTTGTGTAGCTCTGTCGCTTTGTGTAGGGCTCAGCTGGTTCATCCTCAGCTGCTGTCTGCACCACTCAGCAGCCAGCCATGGGACTGCGCTGGCTAGCTCGTGACTCGGGAGGAGGAATCTGCCTGCCCATAAAACCAGGGATATCCTACAGCTCCCAACCAGGCAAGAGGAAAAGCAGCTTAGACTAGGGGAAAGCCCTTCTCCTCTGCAAATAAAGGAATATTTTGAATTCTTTCTGTACTACAAAAAATGTTTGAAAAATTTCTAGCTACTCCTAGTAAAAGAAACAGATAAGTCCATGGGGTGAAAACGTTCCTGCCCAGAGCAGACTATTTAAAGCCACCCTGGTTCTCCGAGGCATACAGGGGGATACATTTTGCTCTGCTGACTAACACACCACACCAGCCACATAACCTCTAGGCTTTTAATACCCAGTGGCCAAATCGGATTTAACAGCCTGATTTGGATCTGCCCACCTAATTCCCCAGACATTGGAAATGCTTTATTAAGCAATCTGGGCTTGGCAAACTCTGGGCTCAGGCCCATCTTCTCATCATTGAGTGTCCATTTGTCTGGATAAACTGGATGGTGTGGGGTTAGGTTTTGGGGAACTGTAGGTATAAAGGAGCACTAATGCCGCGTGTCCCCTTGTGTCCCCTTTCCCAACTGCAGTGCTGCACCACAAGTATGACTCTGCTAAATCCAGCACCTATGTGAAGAATGGCACCAAGTTTGCCATCCGCTATGGGACAGGGAGCCTTTCCGGGTTCCTCAGCCAAGATGTGGTCACGGTGAGTTACCACTGCCCCAGACTGCTTTCAGTAGAGTGCTTGGAGCTGTTAGATTTCAATGGATTTCCTTTCTTGAGTATCCTACTCATATAGAACATCCTTCAGTGCTGTGTTTCCAAGTCCTTTGAAATGACATGGTAATGATGACTGTTAAGGTAGCAATAACCATGACAGGCTGAGAAGGGAGAAGGTATTAATTTGCAGGTCAGCAGGCGTGGAGTGGGGACTGCTCACATGGTGCCCCTGCAAACATGGTCTCTGGCCATCCCTCCCTTTGCCTGGTGACCCCAAAACTTACCAGCCCAAGCATATGCCAACACCACTGCACAGACTGCTGGTGGTGCCCAGCTTGTTCTTGGCCAATATCCACACATTAGTGGATGCCCACATGGGCAGCTGCCCAAACACCGACCAGAAAAGGTCTCTTTACTGCCCCATCCTGGCCTCACATCAAGAACTGGTGCTTACACTTATAAAGGCTGGGTATCACCCTGGGGAGAGGTTCTCCAGCAGTGTTCGGGGTGCAGTTTGAGTTAGCTCTGTGGTGGTTGCTTCACAGTTTGCTTTTCAGCAAGCAAAGCCTGAGCTTTCTGTCCTGTGAAGGACAAGTGCCTTTCATGACTTCCTTCCAGGTACAGATGCTCGCGAGAGTTTGCCAGCTGCCAAACGTCAGGGGTGCATGTGCTCTCAGATTACTTGCTCTCCTGGCAGGGGATGAGAGCATATGTTTGCTTTGCAGGGGGGGAGAAACAAAGCAAAAGTTTTGAATAAGCACATAAATCTGGGGGTTTGGAGGTTTCTGTTTAGGTTCAGCGGAAAATTATTGGCTTACCAATTTCATCAGAATCAAAAAGTATCCAGGAGAAGCTTAAAGTGTGTGACTCTTGTAGGATGCACTCTTTAGCCCATCCTTACAGCATGAAGATTTCAGGCTAGCCTGGAAGCATCAGCTGTTGTCTCTATGCTGCATCCAGAGATGCAGTAAGGCAAACATCAAACTTCATTGTCCTTAGAAAGTGTGGGCTTAATGCAAGGGCTGAAATGAGTCAGACAGAAGATTGCTGGTTTTTCTCTTTTTTTTTTGTTTGTAATTGTCACCCTAGTGCCTGTTTGCTGATTATTTCTCCACTTCCCAGCAGCTCAGAGGAAGGATTTTGTGCCTCCGTTTGTTTGGGAAGTGGGGATTGCTCTTGTCAGACAGCACAGCTTGTAGTGTTTGGTTTCTGTCTGCGCAGAAGCAAGAGAAACGTCTTGCATGGAGCTGAGCAATGTCCCACTTGTAGTAGGCAGGAGCAGGGGTCAGGGACCTTCACCTTTGACACAAGGATGCATCCTCTGATGCACATCATGTTGTAGGCAAGCTCCCAGTCAGGTATAGTCTTGAAAGAAAGACATTGAAATAACCTTCAGGGTGACCCTCTTGGCTCCAGCCATTCTGGTGGGTGGAAGCAGCCACAGCAACCTCTGGTAGCACTGATGTCTAACCAAAAGATGCTTGTTGGCAGGTAGTCCACAGTCCCTCAGCCCTAATGGTTTTTTGAGAGGGTAATGAGCTCGTGTCAAACATCCTCTCTTGTTCTGTGGAGGAGCAGTGCGCCACACTCCGCAGTGCTGCTTGCTCTCCAAAGAGCAGCAGGTTCAGCCAGCCCTCTGCTGCTCAGACATCTCATCTCTTTATCACAGCCCAACCTTGGGATGTCCTTCAAGGACAGCAGAGGAAACTTAGCTGGCCATGGGGCACAGTGTCTCTCCCATGACTGCAGTGCAGATACACTGCACAGGAGATTACTTTCCTTGCCTCTCCCTTGTGCCTCTACATCCCAAGCCCTGGTGCCAAGCTGTGCCTTACAGGCCCTCACCTTTTGGTCTGCCTTTGTCATGCAGAGGCAAAGGAGGAGGCCAGGTGAGCTGCGGAGTGCTGATGCCCATCTGCAAAGTGCTGGAGGGTGGCCACCACACAGCCATCCACTGGTCATGATTTTTGGTTGCTCAGTGTCAAGGCAAGAGCCAGCCAAGAGACAGAGACGAAGGATCTGTGACCTGGCAGGAGCACTCTGCTAAAGATAGTCTAGGAATTCAGCCCTGCTGAGGACCAAGTGCAGGCAGGGTCTGCTGAGAATCCATGACTGGGCAGAAATCTGCCTCCCCCTTGGGATGTGCAAGCAGAGCAATATTCAAACAAACCTGACACTCAGTGTTATCAGTCCATTGCATTTTACTTTTTTTTAAAGTAGGAGCTTCATTGAGCTTTCCAAGCCGCTGAGGATCAGTGGTGCCAAGGGCTGGCTTTTGTAAACCTGGAGTGTACAGCTGGGGCAGGCTCTGGCGAGCGGATGTGTTGCCGTGTGCGCTTTCCCCCCACATCCTGCCCTGTGGCTTTTAGCTTTCACAAGGCTCGATCGCCCTTTCCTAGTGCAGTCCTCCAATGCCATTAAAGGCAGCACTGCTGTCCCAGCCTTGCACTAACCCTGGGGGGATATTAGTAATTTACAGGGATCGTTATCTGCCATCAGGTAGGAGAGGCCAGCTTGTCAGTCCAGCCTGGCTCACTACAGGGCTGCTAGCTGCAGGCTGAGAGGCTGAAATTTTCCCAGTGTGGATGCTAAAATTGCCTGTGGTTAGCCAGAAGCTCACAAGCCTCCTGACCTGCTAGAGCCAGAAGCCAGCAGATGCATCCTGCTCCCCATCAGCAGAGCTATCCTCCTTTCTCTGATCATCTTCTTTCTGGGGATCTGCCCTTGGAAGGCATTTCAGCTTTCCGGTGGGGAATGCCAGTCCTTCTCATGGCTGGCAAGGGAGGTGACCTTTGAATTCTCAGTACTCTGCTTGCTATTTTCGTGCTTCATGCTCAACCTCGCTTTCTTGGCTGGGTCTTCTCTGCTTTCACAGGAGGTCTCTGCAGGCTGGTGGCTCTTTCAAGAGATTCAGCAATATCCCAGGGATGTTTCTTATGTAGGGGAGATCACAGAGGTTGTGGGCAGGGGTGGGAGGGATTTGTGCTCCCAGCCAAGGATGGGTGCAGCACCCAAGGAGGTAGGATACACAGATGACTTAGAAGGTGTCCAGAGTGGAGAAGAGGATAAAAGGAACAGCACAAGAGCTTTTCAGACTGGGAGGAAATTATAGAGTAGGTGATAGAGGAGGAGATGTAGGAGGGACAAATTGATATGGGTCCTCTGTGCAAAGAGGAGAGGCTACAGAACAGCAAGGCCAGTGATGGGATACTGCAAAAGGCTAAAGGGATTCTCCTGCCCTTGGAAATATGCTGGGCTTTGCAGGGACTTGGGAGGTTCCACTGAGCCAGAGTTGCCAGTCTCTTCCCCTGAGAAGAGTGGCATCAGGGTATCTGGTTTCTGCAGCTGCCTACACATGCAGTGGTGGAAGCAGGCAGGAGTGGCAGCACTTTGAGGGACGTGCTACAGCCTGTGTTCAGTGAGGTTCTGTTACCACCCAGGTCCCCTGAGTCAGTTTTCTTTACAATCTGCTTTTCCCTTCCCTCCTCATCTCCCTGCAGCTTGGTGACTTGAAAATCCTGGATCAGACCTTTGGGGAGGCCACGAAGCAGCCAGGCATGACATTCATCGCTGCCAAGTTTGATGGCATCCTGGGCCTGGCATTCCCAAAGATCTCTGTGGAGGGTGCCGAGCCTTTCTTCGATAACGTCATGAAACAGAAGCTGGTTGAAAAAAATATGTTCTCTTTCTACCTAAACAGGTAGTGTTGGGTTTGGTGACACACCTCTGGTTGCGAGGGCAAGTCCAGTGGGATTTTCTCTTTTCCAGTAGCACCTCTTGTCATCTGCTGTTTTACACTCTGGACAGCACTTCCCAGTTGGGGAAGTCACAGCAAGTTCTGCTTGCAGGAGCAGTCAGGCCAAAATCTCTTATGTTTGCTGCTCTGAAGTAAGGAGAAGGGAAGTAGAAATGCAGTTCTTTTACTGATAAAAAGCTGGGTGGATCTTTGATCAGATTTCTTAACTGATGAATAGACAGAGGATGTTTCCAGAGGAAAGAGAAATAAAAATAAACAGGGCTGTGATCATGAGATTGATATTAGTGCGTCCCCTTTAGAGAGGTAAACAGCCCCAGTGTGCTGCCAGAATCCGTAAGCCATGTGGTCATCGCCACGTCACCTCCCCAGCAAAGGTGCCCCCATCAGTCATCACTAATGAGGGGCCCAATGCTCTCACCACCCTGGGAAATCCTCCTCTGCAGCTGCCAGCACCTTCCCACCCCTCCTGCTCCCCACAGGACACCCCATCACTTTTCTGGCACCACAGCAGCGACTCTGAACTACTTCAGCCCAAAAAGTAGCACGCCAAGAGCAGGTAGGGCAGAGAGGGCTGCTGCTGGTCATTCATGCACCAGCCCTCCCCCATCACCATATTTCTTCCCATCTGCTCAGCAGTGAGCTCTTATCTGATGGTAACCTTGAGGATTCACTTCAAGGCTGCTGGTTGGCACAGTTGAGGGCAGATAACCTAACCCTGCAGCAGCTGTGTCCAGTCCTGCACAGGCACTTTTTACAAGCTGATTTAGGAAGTCCCTGTGTCAGTGCTTAGTTCCCCTTTGCCATCCCCCTTCTCTGCCATGAGTTTCTTCAGGTTTCTGTGAGAAAGTACCAGGTGAAAAGCTGCAGGATGCTTTGGCTGGGCCAAAATATTCCCATTTCCCCATCCCAGCCTATGTCACAGTATCTGTCCTTATATTGACATAACATAGCATGGCATAAGTTATCTGTCTCCAATACTGTTAATGCTGTGCTTCATCTCCAACCACCCCAGCAGGTGTTTTGGGAGGCACTGGAAGCAGGTTGTTCTCACCCTGCCCTTGATGTTCACAGGTTTGGGTATTGTTTTTCAGAGATCCCTCTGGTGTCCCTGGCGGTGAGATGGTCCTGGGAGGCACCGACCCCAAGTATTACAAGGGCGAGTTCAGCTGGTTTAATGTGACACGCAAGGCCTACTGGCAGATCCACGTGGACTCGTAAGTTCCCCATCCACCTGACTACATGCATGGGGTCACATGTGCTGACAGCACATGCCTGAGGCTTCAGTGAGACCCTCCTCGAAAAGGAATCATCCCTGCAACACATCCACACCGCAAAAAGCAGATTAAATCCCACCCTAGGGCTGGGTTGTTTGTCGCTGGAAGGAGACAAAAGGCAGAAGCCATAAGGAGATGTTCTGCAAAATCCTTTCCTCTTGTTTGTGGCTTGACCCTTGACCTTTGGAAGGATGCCTGCTGCATCCCTGCGAAGCAGAGAAGAATGCTAGTGTGTCCTCCTTGCAGGCAGGGTGAGCCCCATAGATTAAGCCCCAGTTGTGCTCGGCTCTCAGCAAGGCCTGAGCTGCGTGGCTGTCCTGCACACAGCTCCGGAGGAGCAGGATGAGGCCTCAGGAAGCCAGCCCTTGACTGAAGGGCACGGCGCAGCAATCAGCGCGCATTGTTGGAGGCAGAGGGGAGGAGAGCAGGCTGAGCTGACGGCCACCAGCCCCACGGTCTATTCTGAGCTCTGCCACGTGATGGGAACTTAAAAGTGCCCTGTGATCAGAGTGTGTACTTTTCCTGGGAATTGCATCCCTCCCCAGCGTGGCGTTTCAGTTCTCATTTTCCCCCAGAGCTGCAGCGTTGGCAAAGTATGGCAGACCCTTGGCTAGAAGGCTTTGTCTTTCTGCACTGCTGTGAAATGCAATGCGGGCGAGGAAGCCAAGCAGCTCCTGGCTTGCCTTTCCTCTGCACAGGAACCCTTCCCTTGCCCATGGCTGTCACACCACCCCTTTAACCCTTCTTTTTCTGCAGTAAGACAGGCCATAAAAGTTCATAATTCATTGTCCTTAGCTCTCTCCCATGTCCCTTAGCTGCGGCACTCACTCTGGAGCGCAGGTAGCAGGCAGGGTACGCAGGCAGCATCCAGACTCTCTGCAGAAATGCAGTTGCACTTCAAGGCACCTGCTCAGTCACGAGCAGACAAGAGGGAGCCAGGGGGTCTGTGCACTGAGTGGGTGCTGCATCAGTGTTTCTGAACATCTGTCCTTCCTGGGTGTCTGTTACAGCCCTACCTTGCCCGCCTGTGTACTGCTTCCTGCAGCCTTCTCTGGGAGGTCTTTAAGGGTTGTCTAATATCTGGGCATCTCTCCTCAGGGTGAATGTTGCCAGCGGGCTAACTGTGTGTGAGGGGGGCTGTGAGGCCATTGTGGACACAGGAACTTCACTCATCACTGGCCCCACCAAAGAAGTGAAGAAGATACAGGAGGCCATTGGTGCAAAACCACTCATAAAAGGCGAGGTGAGGCTGGGCTGAAAATGTGGGGATCTATAGCCATCACAGCACCTATGCTTGCACCCTACTTTGTACCCAAATTCTTGTTGAGACCCTAGTCTTCTGGTCCCTCTCATCTTTGTTCCCAGCCTGTGCTCCTGGAAAAGCCACTGGCACAGCAGGGACCCCTTCATCTTTTCACCCTGGGCAGCATTCACTACCCTACTCATGCTCACAGTAGAAAGCCCAGGTCCCATGAACTTCGGGAAGCTTTGAATCACCTCTGCCACCCATCTCTGGAAGGTGGAAGAGAAGGGATCTGAGTTGCAGCTGAAACAAAGGATTCACACTAATATGAGTCCAGAGACACTTTAATAAAAGTATATTTCATGCAAATGGCAACCCTTTGCTTGAAAGTTTTCAACCATCAAAGCTAATCTCACAACTCTCTTCTCTCCCTAAAATTGTGGAAGAATATGGATTATAAAGACCCTGTAGAAAAAAATTGCCTGCTCTGAAAGCCCTCCCAAATCAGAGCCATGAGCATTTGTTGGGGTTTTCTGCAGTGTCAGAGACCCCAAGCTGCACCAACAGTTGGCTTAGACCTGCCATCATCCCCATGAAACTGGCTTTGTCTGTGTACTCAGCCACAGCTGCCTCTCTTCTGGTAAAAACCCCCAGCCATGCCACATCATCTGTGGCACTCTGGGACTCAGCAGAGCCAAAAGCTGAATCCAACATCCTTTGGCTCCATGCCTATCCATAAAGCCCTCTTGCCCCTCAGCTTGGAACCCTAGGCAGGGAGCAGCCTACTTATCCCAGGGCGAGCTTCTGCAGTCTGAGCTCAGCTGGTTTTAGGGAAAACCACAGCAAAGATGTGACTGTGCTCAAGGAAGACTGTGGGGGAGTGTGGGAGGTCCACTCTAAAGCCTTTACTGTTGCAATTTCAGTACATGGTCCCCTGTGAAAAAGTGCCAACGCTGCCTGACATCTCAGTGAAAATAGGAGGAAAGTCCTTCAGCCTCACAGGAGAGCAGTATATCCTCAAGGTATGTCTGGGCAGAATTTTCCAGCCTTGTGCTTCTTCCCCAAGGCCTGGCTTTTGCTTCCATTGCAACAAAACACAAGAGCAACCAAAGCAGTGCTGGAGCTGGTGCTCGAGAAGAAATCTGAAAGGCTGGGGTGTCAGGGTGGTGGCACTGCAGATGGATCCAGGTAACCTCATCAAAGTCTCACAGGAATAAGACCCCCTGCATAACGCTCGTGAGGGATAGCAGGATGGTTAAGGAAGGTGAGGCAAGCTGTTGCATCACTTTCAACAAACATTTAGCTCTTTCTGCTGCATTCTGGTGCCATGAGGCCAGCGTTATTATAGCAGAGGACACCAGCCTGTCATTTAAGCCATACGAATCAACTCGCAAGGACCATCTTGTACAGACCTTCACCAATGCCTCTAATTCAGAGCTGTGTGGGCTGCGAGGTTTATGGCCATGTGCAGCTTTTCTTGATGCTTTAGTGCTTAACGGAGGGGGAGCTGGGTTTGCAGTCATGGAAGCAGTGGGTTGGGAGTCATTTTTGCAATCTGTGGATCTCAGTCAGGGAGAGGCTGAAGCAAAGGCAGCCTTGCAGGTGTCCTTGCCAAGCCTGCAAGGTTGAGGAAAGGGAATGGCCTGCTTAAATTGAAGCTCTCACTCTTCTTTCTAGATTGGTGCACAAGGAGAGAATATCTGCATGAGTGGCTTTTCAGGCCTGGACATCCCACCCCCCGGGGGCCCACTCTGGATCCTGGGTGATGTCTTTATTGGACCTTTCTACTCCGCCTTTGACCGTGATAAGGACCGTGTTGGCTTTGCCACAAGTGCCTAAAAAGCTGACCCCCACTGCCTCTGCCACACACACACTTAAACACACACACACGGGAGCCGTAGAGAAAGGTTACCAGTATTAGAAATCCAGTGAGTGGAAAGGAGGGGAAAAAAAAAAAAAAAAGGAAAAAGAAATGGAACTAGATTTAAAACTACATGGAAAATAGTTATTAGTGCCCTGCTAGCTACTTTTTCCACTCTGAGTAAGTGGTGCTGGGAGGTCTCTAGCTGACAACTCCAGCTGGAGTAGTCCCTTGCTTTACTGCTAGGTCTTCCAGTAGTTCTTTTTGAGAATGATTCTCAGAGCTGAACAAGGCCCTCTCACATCTCCCAGCACTGGTGTCCTTCCTGGGGGAGGGGGGAGGGGCAGCTGGCTGAAGCCAGCCCCTGGCACATCTGTTTGTGCAGAGAGGCTGTGCTACTGCTCTTGGGTTTGGTCTTCTGTGCTGGGGGAGAGGGACAAGGGAAGGCTGTCCTGCACATTAGTTCTTACTGCTTTTTCACTCCTGAAGTGGGGGAATGGGTGGCCTGGGAGAATCTGTCTTTATGACCTCTCCTTGGCAGGTTGAGGCAGTAACCAGGAGGTCATTTCTCAAGGAGTTTGTGCTGGTTTGGTCCTAGGAGAGCATGTCCTGGGCTGCAGTGATGGGGAAGCATGGTAATGTGCCCAGAGGATGAGTTTCAGAGCCTAAGGGCTGTGGTGGTGTGTTTTGTTTAGTGATGGCATTAGTGAGAGAGCTGGGAGGCATGGTGTCCACATCCCTGACATAATGGGACATGGGTTTGTAGGGGGGCTCTAGGCAGTGGGACTTGTCAGTCAGTATGAATATTAAGGGGGTCAAGATAGGTTGTAATAGAGGTTACTTGAATTCAGGGCCATTGAGGTCCAGCCTTCTGCTGAGCAAAGTCATGTGGCACAAGTTCTCTTGAGTTTAGTGACCTTCTCCCAGGTTCCCCAAACAGCAAATCTTCCCAGCTTCAACCACGGCCAGTGAGTTGAGAATAATGTTTCCTGAAGCAACTAAGTGATCTACAAGCTGAAATCATACTGGTAAAATCTGTGTTTATCAGCCACATAAGAGCTCTTGGAAACATGATTCACAGCATTTTGAACTGCCCAAAACCCAAGAGATAGTTGGCAGAGCCAGCAGACCTCCTGGGCGGGAGGATGCCATGGCAGCTGCTAGACTTACATTCACTTTCCCTGCTGCCCTGTCCCAAAATCCAACTGCTTTTAACACCCTCTGTACCTGCTTTCCACTTCACTAACACTGGTGGGGTCTGTTCATGTTCAGCTGTGTGCAGAGAGAGTGAGGCACAATCCTGCTTCGGATTTAGCTGATGTAGCTGTGCACACAGATCCTCCCAGAG
Organism: Hypocryptadius cinnamomeus; assembly: GCA_013400635.1. Taxonomy (NCBI): domain Eukaryota; kingdom Metazoa; phylum Chordata; class Aves; order Passeriformes; family Zosteropidae; genus Hypocryptadius; species Hypocryptadius cinnamomeus. Next base: position 6,259 of record VYZP01008188.1, on the reverse strand, counting down.
AGCCGGGATCTGCGCATGTGGAGCCACTTGCTGGGCTGACACTGGTAGGCAAACACTGGTTGAGCTGGGAGGATGATAAAACTAGTTTTAAGCAGTACTGGAAAGCAGAAGAGAGCCTGCCAAGAATCCCAGGCCCCGTGCTGGGAGTAGAAGACTCTCTTCATTTTCCCAGTGTGCTGGATCAGGTCCTAAAGTTAAGGGAGTGGCAGCAGATAAGGAACAAAGCTTGGAGTGGCAGAAAGATAAGATCAGTGGCGGCCATGACCTCAAACCAGGCTAAACAGATGGCAAAATCCTGGCTACCCAAAATTCACTGATAATCCTGCCAGCAGTAGCAGTGGGGCCAAGAAATTTTTTGAGAAAGGTCTTTGGGCAGTGCGAGAATAGACAGTTTTCCCAGTGGAATAAGTTTGGCATTATAACCGTGCTTCACCTTGGAGGGGTCTGGCATGGACAGTGGGGACAGGCATAGGCACACATGGGACACATGCATTGTCCCCTACAATCCCAGATGTGACAAATGCTGCTCCCCAAAGCTCGCTTCTGCCTCCTCATAATCTTCACCTGGAGCTCTGCATCTGGACACCAAAGGACATCTGTTTTAGACTGGCCAGAGAACAGTCGCATGTTACCAAAAAATCAAAAATCTTCAGTAGCTGCTCCAAAATTAGCAAATATTCAGCACCTCTCCAGAGATCTTCAGTTTCACACCAGTTAAGTGCCCCGAGCTCCTCCAAGTTCTGCTACATCGTATACCAGCTGCAGGATTTCTTCAGCATGGGAAGACCGAGTTGGCCTCTTGGGTACCTGCTGAACAGACCTGATGTGAGGTGGAAGCTTGACATGGGCCTGGCAGTGGCTTTTGAACATCTTCAGCATCAGATTGAAGTGGGATGTGCAGCACAGCCCCAGATGGAGCCCTTGGGCTGTGGCTGTGCTGGGCGTGCGCTGCCTCCCGCTGCCTGTGTATCCCAGCACAGTGACTCCAGGTGGGACTCCAGGGTCTGTCAGCAGGCAGGAGGCAGCTGCCTGGGAAAGCATAGCCCAAAGTGATGCCCTGAATGACACACTGTAGGATAGGCTGGAGGACCAGTTCACTGCAGTCTTCCCTGAATAGGTCTCCTCCCCCTGTTCTGTTATTTGCATTTTTAAACCCATCTCTAATCATGTGACTGGTTTTTTAAAGTTATTTTGCTGTCAGAATTAATTGTCTCTTCATAGAAAATTGAAAAGAAAATACAGTATTTTCCCCTTTAACTCTGAGAGTGGTCTTTCCTTTTGCAGTTTGAGATGCCAAACTTTATGGGTATGCAGAGACTGTGTCTCCCTGACCTGTTGTCCCTGGACATCTGGTCGCCCTCTTGTGTGGACTCCTGTGTGTTTCAGAAGGGCTTTTCCCCTTCTCTCTGATAAGGAAACATGCTAGGACCCTGTTAGATTTGTCTTTTTCAATGGATTAAAACATAACTCAGCCTCTGCAAGGTGACACAACAATGCCACCTGCCTGACCTAGCACCACTGGGGCAGCGGGCACTCCCAGCGTCCCTGCTAGCCTACAGCCTTCTGCTGGTGGCACACCTCCCCAGCTGAGTATTGCCAAGGGTAGTCCATTAACAGGGAACTCAAGCTGTCCCCTGATCATCTGGGCCCATTTGAACAAGCTCCTGCTTAGGATTAGAACAAGTTCCTGCTTAGGATTTGGAGTGCTCCTGTAGCGGCCAAAGTGGAACTTCAGTTTCTAAGTTTGGCCTAAAATGAACTAAGGTGTGAAGTCTGGGGAAGTCGTGTAGCCCAGTGATGAACATGGTGTAGGGTTTTTCCAACAGTATAGGAAAAATTCATCCCTCTTGCCTAGCTGTGTAATTTTTAGTCCTAACACTGCCGTATGGGAGCTGGAGACTCTGAAGCAGAATGAAGGCCCCATGTGCCAGGTGGAAGATAAGAGCTAATCCCTACTTTGAAAAAAGCATCATCTACATAAGCAAGATGGATGCAGCCAAGTCCCATCCCATCTTCTGAGCGCAGATCTAAGCACACAGCTTAGCTGATTTCCCTACTGGCATGTCCTGAGCCTCTGTTCCCCCAGGATGCCTAAATTCCCCAATCAGCTGTTCCCCTATGGTAAAGAGATGGGTTTAAACCAAAAGGGCTGGCTAGATCCTGAAAACAAATCATGTTTCTCAATAGCCCAAGGGGAGAACAAGTCATCTGCTGCCAAATATTTATTGACAGGAATATGAGGGCCCTATTTCTGCTGGGGGGATTCTGCCTAAATACTCAGTTGTGCCTTGTGTACTGAACATTACATCCCAGTGGGAGCAATCACAGCCGTGATCTTGGCCAAGAGCAGGAGAAGCCAAGAGCCAGAATTGCCCACCTATGCTTTTCTAGCAGGGAGCAAAGCACACACCCTGCCCTAGGAGCAGTTTGAATGCAGCCCCATGCTATCTTGCCCAGAAAGTCCTCAGGTTTACTTCACCCCCCGCTGTTTACTGCACCACCTCTACAGAGCTCCACGCACATGACAATTTAGTATTTCACTCTTCATTAAATGTCTCCATTGATGCAAAAAAAAAAAAAAAAAATCAAATTTTTCATTACATGTCCCCTTAAGTAGTAGGGGGCTTGGCACTGACCCCCAGGGCTGTCTTCATGGACCAGATTCTTCTCCAATTCTGCTTAGGCTTTACCAAAAGCCCATTAACACAGTGGCTTCCTTCTCCTGCGCAAGGAGAGGGAAGATGAGACCCCTCATTTATGGAGATGACTTGCTCATCTGGTTGGCTCAGCAATTTGTTCATTTGGGAAACTATTTTTACTCACCATGAATGACTAAGCACATCGTTTTGGGGGCTGATGGCTTTTCCTTTTTCCGCTCTTTCTTGGATTTATTTATTTTTAGGTTTCTTTGGGAGGGAAGAGAAGCGGAGTGCAGAATGAAAGCTCAGAGAACAGGAGACAGAGATCAAGGGAGAGTGGGAAGGTTGGATTTACCCCTCCGAGTCTCAGGCTGCCTTACTGCTTATGGAACATAGCAATTCACTGAGGAATTTCATAGGGGTGATAGGAAAGGAGGCTTCAGGAGGCTGTGGACTTTGTCCTATAGGAATAAAAAAAAAAAAAAGCAGGGTTGGGTTCTGCTAACGGCTTCTGAAGAGCTTGAGTAGGATTTGAGACGGAAGATTTTCTCACAGGTCTTACAGTGCTTGATTATGCTACAGCCCACATGTCTCTAATGTGATTAAGGGAGAATTGCTTTGGGGCAGCAAGCATCCTTCTGTTCTGTTTGTCCCGTGCTTAGCACAAGGGGAAGCCAGCCTTGATGCCACAGTAATGCAGGCGATTATTCATACTCACTCCACCTTCTATTTGAAAGGAAAATAGTCCTAGACCATATGGTTGAGGGCGTGCATGCATGACCTTTGAAGATGCCCAGAAAACCGGAGGAGGGTTAAAATCATGTCAAATTTTGAGGGGTTTTATTCCTTCCATTTTTTATGTCAGTTCCCTGGGGTCACATGAATGGTTGTTGAACCAGTGATGCTGCATATATGCCACTGTGGTCCATGTAATAAACTCACACTTAACATTGAGGAAGATGATGAATCACTCACCCAAAGACCAAAAAGTGCTCTGCAAACTGTAGGGATGACATGGTACCTGGAGAAGAGGAAAAGCAGCCATTCAACCTCCTTGACCTTTCATTCCTATTCATACCAGGGAATGTGACTGTCTCTGTTGATCTCACATTCCCCTACACCACCCTGCTGCCTCCTCTTGCCTGCTCCAAACCTCCTCTGACCTTTTTCTCTGCTCACCCTCCATCCCTGCCTGACATTAAGAAGAGGAGCAGCCTTCCCCACACAACTTTCCCCAGACAAACGAACAGCAGGCTCATCAGTAGCTCCAGTCTGCATCCACGGGGTTTCATTGCTCCTCCTGAGCCTGCAGGGAGGATGCTCTGCACAGCTGAGTTTGTCCGAGCCCTCTAGAAAAGCTGACGACAGCTGGCCATGGCTCTGTCTCTCCTGCAAACCTCTTAATCCCTCAGGAGCATCACTCTCACCCTAGCACTGCCTCTGTTTCCTAGCAGCTTCTTGGAGGGAGACCTGGATCTCATCACAGGCAGCCGTAGCACTAATAAAACCTTCTTTACTTTGGCAGGACACAACACCACTCCAGCAGCGATAAATCCTGAACCAGAGGGCATTCTGTCCTTTTTTAACCAATGCAGGCTTCAGAAAGATTAAGTTGGTCTCATGGAAACTGGACCTCCTCCAGTTTCAGAGACCTGTGGATGTGCAAGAAATTCCCCCACATCAGGGATGAACCACAGGGATGAACACAGGGTGGGTGTCCCTACACTGGAGCCAAACCTGCCTGTGAAGAGCTGAGTGAATTACCATCCTTATTTCTTAGCTCAGCACTTTGTGGGTAGGCTTAAGGCTTTTCCAGAGGATTTCCCTTCCCTTGCAGTTTCTGCTCACATGAACTTTTGTTCTACCCACCCTGTTTCCAGTATTGTGGGGATTTCTCTGTTCCCCTTCCCCTGTGCCGCAGCTGAACTGCCTGCTGCAACAAGGCCACCTGCGCCAGGCTATGTCACTGTGGGGTGACACAGCGTGTCCTTGTGTCCTCACCCTCCCTGTGCATCCTCCTGAATGACCTGCAAGCTGTCCCTGCACGGCACCAGCTGCTCTCCATCATCATGTCCCTGGGGGGACTCTATCGCAGCACCCTAGAGCTGGGATTCCGTGCAGCTTCCAGAGTGTTAGCAATGGGAGGTAGCAAGCACATCCCTGATCCTGTGCTAAGCCTGGACACAGCCAAATCCTCCCGGGCTTGACCAGCCTTCGTGACACCCCCACCCCCCTCCCCTAAAGCAGCCACATGCCGCGCATCCTGCTGCCGGAGTGCTCCCACCCCTGCCTGCGCTGGGATTTGCTCCATGCCAGCAGGATCTATTACCTCACACACAGGATTTATCCCCTTTCCATTCATCCCCTCACGACCAGCGCCCGTTTCTCCCCACAGGATTGCATCACCACACCTCCCCTTGTTAATTCCGGCCGTCCCCACGCACTCCTGCCACACTTATTTTAGTTTTTCACCCAGGTCCATAGCGGCGAACCCGCAAACAGGGCTGCAGCGAGTCCCCGCTGCAAATGTCTCTGTGGGTGACACTGGGGAGAGCAGGGCCGAGCATCCCCTTCTGCTGCTGGGGGAAGCCGCTGGGCCGGGGCCCAGGAGATGCCCTTCTCCAGCGGGGCGCTACCAGGATGCTCCAAGCAGGAGGTGACGTCCCAGTGGGGGGGACACGAGGAGAAGGACTGAGACACAGAGGAGCTCTCCTGCGGGAAGCATGTTCGGGGGGAGACAGGGGGCTGCAGGTTGACCTTCCCATCCCCTAACTCCGTCCCTGCCCATCCCTAGTCCATGGGTGCCCCCCTCCCCGCCCTCCCCTCCTCCTTCAACTCCAGCGCCGAGGAAGCCGAGCCGGAGGCAGTGCTGAGCCGGATATGCAGCGACTCCCCGCATCCCTCCTTGTGAGTATCCCTCGCTCCTCCTGATGCCTTCGGAGGAGACCGATGGACGGACGGACAGGCAGCCAGAGGTGGACTAGTCTCTCCTATTTGCAAAGCTAGGGTGGAGGGGAACTTCTTCTAATATCCCCTTCTCCATCCTCTGTCTTCATCCCCTCTTCCCCTCCTCCTCTTCCTCCACCTCCTCAGCCACGATACCCTTAAAAAAAAAAAAAAAAAAAAGGGGG